>JAVTVY010038369.1:0-159456 GCA_036873755.1 Hanleya hanleyi | reverse complement strand
GCGTATTATCTCTTTGCAGGCGTTGTATAGCCTGTTACCCAATTCGACTGTTACCCATTACCCATTACCCAGTTCGCATCTGTCTGTCACCCGTCCCCCAAATCGTCAATCTCCGGTTACTCAGTTCGCGTATTATCTCATTGCAGCCGATCTATAGCCCGTTACCCAATTCGGCTGTTACCCATTACCCATTACCCAGTTCGCCTCTGTCAGTCACCCGTCGCCCAATTCGTCCATCTCCCGTTACTCAGTTTGTGTATTATCTCTATGCAGGCATTCTGTAGCCCGTTACCCATTACCCAGTTCGCCTCTGTCTGTCACCCATTACCCAATTCGTCCATATCCCGTTATCCAGTTCGCGTATTATCTCTTTGCAGGCGTTGTATAGCCTGTTACCCAATTCGACTGTTACCCATTACCTAGTTCGCATCTGTCTGTCACCCGTCCCCCAAGTCGTCCATCTCCGGTTACTCAGTTCGCGTATTATCTCTTTGCAGGCGATCTATATCCCGTTACCCAGTTTGACTGTTACCCATTACCCATTACCCAGTTCGCATTTGTTTGTCACCCATTACCCAATTCGTTCATCTCCCGTTACCCAGTTCGTGTATTATCTCTTTGCAGGCATTCTGTAGCCCATTACCCAATTCGACTGTTACCCTTTACCCATTACCCAGTTCGCCTCTGTCTGTCACCCATTACCCAATTCGTCCATATCCCGTTACCCAGTTCGCGTATTATGTCTTTGCAGGCGTTGTATAGCCTGTTACCCAATTCGACTGTTACCCATTACCCATTACCCAGTTCGCATCTGTCTGTCACCCGTCCCCCAAATCGTCCATCTCCGGTTACTCAGTTCGCGTATTATCTCTTTGCAGGCGATCTATATCCCGTTACCCAGTTTGACTGTTACCCATTACCCATTACCCAGTTCGCATTTGTTTGTCACCCATTACCCAATTCGTTCATGTCCCGTTGCCCAGTTCGTGAATTATCTCTTTGCAGGCATTCTGTAGCCCATTACCCAATTCGACTGTTACCCATTACCCATTACCCAGTTCGCCTCTGTCTGTCACCCATTACCCAATTCGTCCATATCCCGTTATCCAGTTCGCGTATTATCTCTTTGCAGGCGTTGTATAGCCTGTTACCCAATTCGACTGTTACCCATTACCCATTACCCAGTTCGCATCTGTCTGTCACCCGTCCCCCAAATCGTCCATCTCCGGTTACTCAGTTCGCGTATTATCTCATTGCAGCCGATCTATAGCCCGTTACCCAATTCGGCTGTTACCCATTACCCATTACCCAGTTCGCCTCTGTCAGTCACCCGTCGCCCAATTCGTCCATCTCCCGTTACTCAGTTTGCGTATTATCTCTATGCAGGCATTCTGTAGCCCATTACCCATTACCCAGTTCGCCTCTGTCTGTCACCCATTACCCAATTCGTCCATATCCCGTTATCCAGTTCGCGTATTATCTCTTTGCAGGCGTTGTATAGCCTGTTACCCAATTCGACTGTTACCCATTACCCATTACCCAGTTCGCATCTGTCTGTCACCCGTCCCCCAAATCGTCCATCTCCGGTTACTCAGTTCGCGTACTATCTCTTTGCAGGCGATCTATATCCCGTTACCCAGTTTGACTGTTACCCATTACCCATTACCCAGTTCGCATTTGTTTGTCACCCATTACCCAATTCGTTCATCTCCCGTTACCCAGTTCGTGTATTATCTCTTTGCAGGCATTCTGTAGCCCATTACCCAATTCGACTGTTACCCTTTACCCATTACCCAGTTCGCCTCTGTCTGTCACCCATTACCCAATTCGTCCATATCCCGTTACCCAGTTCGCGTATTATCTCTTTGCAGGCGTTGTATAGCCTGTTACCCAATTCGACTGTTACCCATTACCCATTACCCAGTTCGCATCTGTCTGTCACCCGTCCCCCAAATCGTCCATCTCCGGTTACTCAGTTCGCGTATTATCTCTTTGCAGGCGATCTATATCCCGTTACCCAGTTTGACTATTACCCATTACCCAGTTCGCATTTGTTTGTCACCCATTACCCAATTCGTTCATGTCCCGTTACCCAGTTCGTGTATTATCTCTTTGCAGGCATTCTGTAGCCCATTACCCAATTCGACTGTTACCCATTACCCATTACCCAGTTCGCCTCTGTCTGTCACCCATTACACAATTCGTCCATATCCCGTTATCCAGTTCGCGTATTATCTCTTTGCAGGCGTTGTATAGCCTGTTACCCAATTTTACTGTTACCCATTACCCATTACCCAGTTCGCATCTGTCTGTCACCCGTCCCCCAAATCGTCCATCTCCGGTTACTCAGTTCGCGTATTATCTCTTTGCAGGCGATCTATATCCCGTTACCCAGTTTGACTGTTACCCATTACCCATTACCCAGTTTTCATTTGTTTGTCACCCATTACCCAATTCGTTCATCTCCCGTTACCCAGTTCGTGTATTATCTCTTTGCAGGCATTCTGTAGCCCATTACCCAATTCGACTGTTACCCATTACCCAGTTCGCCTCTGTCTGTCACCCATTACCCAATTCGTCCATATCCCGTTATCCAGTTCGCGTATTATCTCTTTGCAGGCGTTGTATAGCCTGTTACCCAATTCGACTGTTACCCATTACCCATTACCCAGTTCGCATCTGTCTGTCACCCGTCCCCCAAGTCGTCCATCTCCGATTACTCAGTTCGCGTTTTATCTCTTTGCAGGCGATCTATATCCCGTTACCCAGTTTGACTGTTACCCATTACCCATTACCCAGTTCGCCTCTGTGAGTCACCCGTCGCCCAATTCGGCCATTTCCCGTTACTCAGTTTGCGTATTATCTCTATGCAGGCATTCTGTAGCCCGTTACCCAATTCGACTGTTACCCATTACCCATTACCCAGTTCGCATTTGTTATCCAGTTACCCAATTCGACTGTTACCCATTACCCATTACCCAGTTCGCCTCTGTCTGTCACCCATTACCCAATTCGTCCATATCCCGTTATCCAGTTCGCGTATTATCTCTTTGCAGGCCTTGTATAGCCTGTTACCCAATTCGACTGTTACCCATTACCCATTACCCAGTTCGCATCTGTCTGTCACCCGTCCCCCAAATCGTCCATCTCCGGTTACTCAGTTCGCGTATTATCTCTTTGCAGGCGATCTATATCCCGTTACCCTGTTTGACTGTTACCCATTACCCATTACCCAGTTCGCATTTGTTTGTCACCCATTACCCAATTCGTTCATCTCCCGTTACCCAGTTCGTGTATTATCTCTTTGCAGGCATTCTGTAGCCCATTAACCAATTCGACTGTTACCCATTACCCATTACCCAGTTCGCCTCTGTCTGTCACCCATTACCCAATTCGTCCATATCCCGTTATCCAGTTCGCGTATTATCTCTTTGCAGGCGTTGTATAGCCTGTTACCCAATTCGACTGTTACCCATTACCCATTACCCAGTTCGCATCTGTCTGTCACCCGTCCCCCAAATCGTCCATCTCCGGTTACTCAGTTCGCGTATTATCTCATTGCAGCCGATCTATAGCCCGTTACCCAATTCGGTTGTTACCTATTACCCATTACCCAGTTCGCCTCTGTCAGTCACCCGTCGCCCAATTCGTCCATCTCCCGTTACTCAGTTTGCGTATTATCTCTATGCAGGCATTCTGTAGCCCGTTACCCAATTCGACTGTTACCCATTACCCATTACCCAGTTCGCATTTGTTTGTCACCCATTACCCAATTCGACTGTTACCCTTTACCCATTACACCCCGGTTCGCTCTGTCTGTCACCCATTACCCAATTCGTCCACCACATCCGTTATCAATTCGCGTATTATCTCTTTGCGGGCGTTGTAGCCAATGCCTGTTACCCAATTCGACTGTTACCCATTACCCATTACCGGTTCGCATCTGTCTGTCACCGTCCCAAATCGTCCATCTCCCGTTACTCAGTTCGCGTATTATCTCTTTGCAGGCGATCTATAGCCCGTTACCCAATTCGACTGTTACCCATTACCCATTACCCAGTTCGCATTTGTTTGTCACCCATTACCCAATTCGTTCATCTCCCGTTACCCAGTTCGCGTATTATCTCTTTGCAGGCGTTGTATAGCGTGTTACCCAATTCGACTCTTACCCATTACCCAGTTTGCCTCTGTCTGTCACCCATTACCCAATTCGTCCATATCCCGTTACCCAGTTCGCGTATTATCTCTTTGCAGGCGTTGTATAGCCTGTTACCCAATTCGACTGTTACCCATTACCCATTACCCAGTTCGCCTCTATCTGTCACCCGTCCCCCAAATCGTCCATCTCCGGTTACTCAGTTCGCGTATTATCTCTTTGCAGGCGATCTATATCCCGTTACCCAGTTTGACTGTTACCCATTACCCATTACCCAGTTCGCCTCTGTCAGTCACCCGTCGCCCAATTCGTCCATCTCCCGTCACCCAGTTCGCGTATAATGTCTTTGCAGGCATCCTATAGCCCGTTACCCAATTCGACTATCACCCATTACCCATTACCCAGTTCGCATCTGCCTGTCAACCATTACCCAATTCGTTCATCTCCCGTTACCCAGTTCGCGTATCATCTCTTTGCAAGCGATCTATATCCCGTTACCCAATTCGACTGTTACCCATTACCCATTACCCAGTTCGCATTTGTTTGTCACCCATTACCCAATTCGTTCATCTCCCGTTACCCAGTTCGCGTATCATCTCTTTGCAAGCGATCTATATCCCGTTACCCAATTCGACTGTTACCCATTACCCATTACCCAGTTCGCCTCTGTGAGTCACCCGTCGCCCAATTCGGCCATCTCCCGTTACTCAGTTTGCGTATTATCTCTATGCAGGCATTCTGTAGCCTGTTACCCAATTCGACTGTTACCCATTACCCAGTTCGCCTCTGTCTGTCACCCGTCCCCCAAATCGTCCATCTCCGGTTACTCAGTTCGCGTATTATCTCTTTGCAGGCGATCTATAGCCCGTTACCCAATTCGACTGTTACCCATTACCCATTACCCAGTTCGCCTCTGTCTGTCACCCATTACCCAATTCGTCCATATCCCGTTATCCAGTTCGCGTATTATCTCTTTGCAGGCGTTGTATAGCCTGTTACCCAATTCGACTGTTACCCATTACCCATTACCCAGTTCGCATCTGTCTGTCGCCCGTCCCCCAAATCGTCCATCTCCGGTTACTCAGTTCGCGTATTATCTCTTTGCAGGCGATCTATATCCCGTTACCCAGTTTGACTGTTACCCATTACCCATTACCCAGTTCGCCTCTGTGAGTCACCCGTCGCCCAATTCGGCCATCTCTCGTTACTCAGTTTGCGTATTATCTCTATGCAGGCATCCTCTAGCCCGTTACCCAATTCGACTATCACCCATTACCCATTAGTTCTGCTCTGTCTGGGCCATTACCCAATTCGTCCATATCCGTTATCAGTTTGCGTATTATCTCTTTGCAGGCGATTGTATAGCCTGTTACCCAATTCGACTGTTACCACATTACCCAGTTCGCATCTGTCTGTCACCGTCCCCCAAATCGTCCATCTCCGGTTGCTCAGTTCGCGTATTATACTCGTTGCAGCCGATCTATAGCCCGTTACCCAATTCGGCTGTTACCCATTACCCATTACCCAGTTCGCCTCTGTCAGTCACCCGTCGCCCAATTCGTCCATCTCCCGTTACTCAGTTTGCGTATTATCTCTATGCAGGCATTCTGTAGCCCGTTACCCATTACCCAGTTCGCCTCTGTCTGTCACCCATTACCCAATTCGTCCATATCCCGTTATCCAGTTCGCGTATTATCTCTTTGCAGGCGTTGTATAGCCTGTTACCCAATTCGACTGTTACCCATTACCTAGTTCGCATCTGTCTGTCACCCGTCCCCCAAGTCGTCCATCTCCGGTTACTCAGTTCGCGTATTATCTCTTTGCAGGCGATCTATATCCCGTTACCCAGTTTGACTGTTACCCATTACCCATTACCCAGTTCGCATTTGTTTGTCACCCATTACCCAATTCGTTCATGTCCCGTTGCCCAGTTCGTGAATTATCTCTTTGCAGGCATTCTGTAGCCCATTACCCAATTCGACTGTTACCCATTACCCATTACCCAGTTCGCCTCTGTCTGTCACCCATTACCCAATTCGTCCATATCCCGTTATCCAGTTCGCGTATTATCTCTTTGCAGGCGTTGTATAGCCTGTTACCCAATTCGACTGTTACCCATTACCCATTCCCCAGTTCGCATCTGTCTGTCACCCGTCCCCCAAATCGTCCATCTCCGGTTACTCAGTTCGCGTATTATCTCTTTGCAGGCGATCTATATCCCGTTACCCAGTTTGACTGTTACCCATTACCCATTACCCAGTTCGCATTTGTTTGTCACCCATTACCCAATTCGTTCATCTCCCGTTACCCAGTTCGTGTATTATCTCTTTGCAGGCATTCTGTAGCCCATTACCCAATTCGACTGTTACCCATTACCCATTACCCAGTTCGCCTTTGTCTGTCACCCATTACCCAATTCGTCCATATCCCGTTATCCAGTTCGCGTATTATCTCTTTGCAGGCGTTGTATAGCCTGTTACCCAATTCGACTGTTACCCATTACCCATTACCCAGTTCGCATCTGTCTGTCCCCCGTCCCCCAAATCGTCCATCTCCGGTTACTCAGTTCGCGTATTATCTCTTTGCAGGCGATCTATATCCCGTTACCCAGTTTGACTGTTACCCATTACCCATTACCCAGTTCGCCTCTGTCAGTCACCCGTCGCCCAATTCGTCCATCTCCCGTCACCCAGTTCGCGTATTATCTCTATGCAGGCATTCTGTAGCCCGTTACCCAATTCGACTGTTACCCATTACCCATTACCCAGTTCGCATTTGTTATCCAGTTACCCAATTCGACTGTTACCCATTACCCATTACCCAGTTCGCCTCTGTCTGTCACCCATTACCCAATTCGTCCATATCCCGTTATCCAGTTCGCGTATTATCTCTTTGCAGGCCTTGTATAGCCTGTTACCCAATTCGACTGTTACCCATTACCCATTACCCAGTTCGCATCTGTCTGTCACCCGTCCCCCAAATCGTCCATCTCCGGTTACTCAGTTCGCGTATTATCTCTTTGCAGGCGATCTATAGCCCGTTACCCAATTCGACTGTTACCCATTACCCATTACCCAGTTCGCATTTGTTTGTCACCCATTACCCAATTCGTTCATCTCCCGTTACCCAGTTCGCGTATTATCTCTTTCAGGCGTTGTATAGCGTGTTACCCAATTCGACTCTTACCCATTACCCAGTTTGCCTCTGTCTGTCACCCATTACCCAATTCGTCCATATCCCGTTACCCAGTTCGCGTATTATCTCTTTGCAGGCGTTGTATAGCCTGTTACCCAATTCGACTGTTACCCATTACCCAGTTCGCATCTGTCTGTCACCCGTCCCCCAAATCGTCCATCTCCGGTTACTCAGTTCGCGTATTATCTCATTGCAGCCGATCTATAGCCCGTTACCCAATTCGGTTGTTACCCATTACCCATTACCCAGTTCGCCTCTGTCAGTCACCCGTCGCCCAATTCGTCCATCTCCCGTTACTCAGTTTGCGTATTATCTCTATGCAGGCATTCTGTAGCCCGTTACCCAATTCGACTGTTACCCATTACCCATTACCCAGTTCGCCTCTGTCTGTCACCCATTACCCAATTCGTCCATATCCCGTTATCCAGTTCGCGTATTATCTCTTTGCAGGCGTTGTATAGCCTGTTACCCAATTCGACTGTTACCCATTACCCATTACCCAGTTCGCATCTGTCTGTCACCCGTCCCCCAAATCGTCCATCTCCGGTTACTCAGTTCGCGTATTATCTCTTTGCAGGCGATCTATATCCCGTTACCCTGTTTGACTGTTACCCATTACCCATTACCCAGTTCGCATTTGTTTGTCACCCATTACCCAATTCGTTCATCTCCCGTTACCCAGTTCGTGTATTATCTCTTTGCTGGCATTCTGTAGCCCATTACCGAATTCGACTGTTACCCATTACCCATTACCCAGTTCGCCTCTGTATGTCACCCATTACCCAATTCCTCCATATCCCGTTATCCAGTTCGCGTATTATCTCTTTGCAGGCGTTGTATAGCCTGTTACCCAATTCGACTGTTACCCATTACCCATTACCCAGTTCGCATCTGTCTGTCACCCGTCCCCCAAATCGTCCATCTCCGGTTACTCAGTTCGCGTATTATCTCTTTGCAGGCGATCTATATCCCGTTACCCAGTTTGACTGTTACCCATTACCCATTACCCAGTTCGCATTTGTTTGTCACCCATTACCCAATTCGTTCATCTCCCGTTACCCAGTTCGTGTATTATCTCTTTGCAGGCATTCTGTAGCCCATTACCCAATTCGACTGTTACCCATTACCCATTACCCAGTTCGCCTCTGTCTGTCACCCATTACCCAATTCGTCCATATCCCGTTACCCAGTTCGCGTATTATCTCTTTGCAGGCGTTGTATAGCCTGTTACCCAATTCGACTGTTACCCATTACCCATTACCCAGTTCGCATCTGTCTGTCACCCGTCCCCCAAATCGTCCATCTCCGGTTACTCAGTTCGCGTATTATCTCTTTGCAGGCGATCTATATCCCGTTACCCAATTCGGACTGTTACCCATTACCCATTACCCAGTTCGCCTCTGTCAGTCACCCGTCGCCCAATTCGTCCATCTCCCGTTACTCAGTTTGCGTATTATCTCTATGCAGGCATTCTGTAGCCCGTTACCCAATTCGACTGTTACCCATTACCCATTACCCAGTTCGCATTTGTTTGTCACCCATTACCCAATTCGTTCATCTCCCGTTACCCAGTTCGTGTATTATCTCTTTGCAGGCATTCTGTAGCCCATTACCCAATTCAACTGTTACCCATTACCCATTACCCAGTTCGCCTCTGTCTGTCACCCATTACCCAATTCGTCCATATCCCGTTACCCAGTTCGCGTATTATCTCTTTGCAGGCGTTGTATAGCCTGTTACCCAATTCGACTGTTACCCATTACCCATTACCCAGTTCGCATCTGTCTGTCACCCGTCCCCCAAATCGTCCATCTCCGGTTACTCAGTTCGCGTATTATCTCTTTGCAGACGATCTATATCCCGTTACCCAGTTTGACTGTTACCCATTACCCATTATCCAGTTCGCATTTGTTTGTCACCCATTACCCAATTCGTTCATCTCCCGTTACCCAGTTCGTGTATTATCTCTTTGCAGGCATTCTGTAGCCCATTACCCAATTCGACTGTTACCCATTACCCATTACCCAGTTCGCCTCTGTCTGTCACCCATTACCCAATTCGTCCATATCCCGTTACCCAGTTCGCGTATTATCTCTTTGCAGGCGATCTATATCCCGTTACCCAGTTTGACTGTTACCCATTACCCATTACCCAGTTCGCATTTGTTTGTCACCCATTACCCAATTCGTTCATCTCCCGTTACCCAGTTCGTATATTATCTCTTTGCAGGCATTCTGTAGCCCATTACCCAATTCGACTGTTACCCATTACCCATTACCCAGTTCGCCTCTGTCTGTCACCCATTACCCAATTCGTCCATATCCCGTTACCCAGTTCGCGTATTATCTCTTTGCAGGCGATCTATATCCCGTTACCCAGTTTGACTGTTACCCATTACCCATTACCCAGTTCGCATTTGTTTGTCACCCATTACCCAATTCGTTCATCTCCCGTTACCCAGTTCGTGTATTATCTCTGTGCAGGCATTCTGTAGCCCATTACCCAATTCGACTGTTACCCATTACACATTACCCAGTTCGCCTCTGTCTGTCACCCATTACCCAATTCGTCCATATCCCGTTATCCAGTTCGCGTATTATCTCTTGGCAGGCGTTGTATAGCCTGTTACCCAATTCGACTGTTACCCATTACCCATTACCCAGTTCGCATCTGTCTGTCACCCGTCCCCCAAATCGTCCATCTCCGGTTACTCAGTTTGCGTATTATCTCTTTGCAGGCGATCTATATCCCGTTACCCAGTTTGACTGTTACCCATTACCCATTACCCAGTTCGCCTCTGTCAGTCACCCGTCGCCCAATTCGTCCATCTCCCGTTACTCAGTTTGCGTATTATCTCTATGCAGGCATTCTGTAGCCCGTTACCCAATTCGACTGTTACCCATTCCCCATTACCCAGTTCGCATTTGTTTGTCACCCATTACCCAATTCGTTCATCTCCCGTTACCCAGTTCGTGTATTATCTCTTTGCAGGCATTCTGTAGCCCATTACCCATTTCAACTGTTACCCATTACCCATTACCCAGTTCGCCTCTGTCTGTCACCCATTACCCAATTCGTCCATATCCCGTTACCCAGTTCGCGTATTATCTCTTTGCAGGCGTTGTATAGCCTGTTACCCAATTCGACTGTTACCCATTACCCATTACCCAGTTCGCATCTGTCTGTCACCCGTCCCCCAAATCGTCCATCTCCGGTTACTCAGTTCGCGTATTATCTCTTTGCAGGCGATCTATATCCCGTTACCCAGTTTGACTGTTACCCATTACCCATTACCCAGTTCGCATTTGTTTGTCACCCATTACCCAATTCGTTCATCTCCCGTTACCCAGTTCGTGTATTATCTCTTTGCAGGCATTCTGTAGCCCATTACCCAATTCGACTGTTACCCATTACCCATTACCCAGTTCGCCTCTGTCTGTCACCCATTACCCAAATCGTCCATATCCCGTTACCCAGTTCGCGTATTATCTCTTTGCAGGCGATCTATATCCCGTTACCCAGTTTGACTGTTACCCATTACCCATTACCCAGTTCGCATTTGTTTGTCACCCATTACCCAATTCGTCCATATCCCGTTATCCAGTTCGCGTATTATCTCTTTGCAGGCGTTGTATAGCCTGTTACCCAATTCGACTGTTACCCATTACCCATTACCCAGTTCGCCTCTGTCTGTCACCCGTCCCCCAAATCGTCCATCTCCGGTTACTCAGTTCGCGTATTATCTCTTTGCAGGCGATCTATATCCCGTTACCCAGTTTGACTGTTACCCATTACCCATTACCCAGTTCGCATTTGTTTGTCACCCATTACCCAATTCGTTCATCTCCCGTTACCCAGTTCGTGTATTATCTCTTTGCAGGCATTCTGTAGCCCATTACCCAATTCGACTGTTACCCATTACCCATTACCCAGTTCGCCTCTGTCTGTCACCCATTACCCAATTCGTCCATATCCCGTTATCCAGTTCGCGTATTATCTCTTTGCAGGCGTTGTATAGCCTGTTACCCAATTCGACTGTTACCCATTACCCATTACCCAGTTCGCATCTGTCTGTCCCCCGTCCCCCAAATCGTCCATCTCCGGTTACTCAGTTCGCGTATTATCTCTTTGCAGGCGATCTATATCCCGTTACCCAGTTTGACTGTTACCCATTACCCATTACCCAGTTCGCCTCTGTCGGTCACCCGTCGCCCAATTCGTCCATCTCCCGTTACTCAGTTTGCGTATTATCTCTATGCAGGCATTCTGTAGCCCGTTACCCAATTCGACTGTTACCCATTACCCATTACCCAGTTCGCATCTGTCTGTCACCCAGTTCGTCTCTGTCTGTGTTGTCTATGACCGTCTAGCCATCTGTTTCTGGTGGTTTTGCTATACACCCCTATTTTCAAATGAACTAATCTTCTACTTTGACCTAGTTTTGAATTGGGAACTGGGAACTGGGTACTGGGTGTCAGCTTCACACACATGATATGTCTATAACTGGAGTTACGCAGTTACGGTGAGCCAAAGAGAAAGGATCTGTCGAAGTTAGGCAGTTACGATGAGCAAAAACTAAAAAAAAAAAAAATCACTCTCCAATCTGTTTGCTAGAATTTGGGTTACACGGATTGAATTTCATCGATATTGGGAAGTAAATTTTGATTGTCAACAAGAATCGATCCCACGGCCCTTCGAATGTGTATGTTTTGTATGTAATGACTATGCTTTGTCATAACGTACTATGAATCGAAAAACCAAAATACGGAACTCAAATGTCCGGTAAAGGGAGGAATTAATCGATGAAAGTGCATGGGCAAATACATAGAAACGAAAAGTAAGAAAACTTGGGCGAGGAGTGGGCGTGGGAGCGCACCCAGTTCTGCCAGAAAATAAGAACTCGACCTGATTTATAACTTTATGAATCATTCATGTCATTGAACGCTGAAAATTAAAAGAATATATTTTCATTAATATATTTTAGCCTAATCATACTGCGTGCTATAGTTATATTATGTTAGGATGACGGCGAAGGCACGAAGCGTATTATCCACGTTTTTGCAAGGTACTGGTTAAACTGAACGAAATGAAATCAATTGTAATAGTGCTAGCCTGGTAACTGACATGTGGAACAAGATAAGAAACGATAAAGAATTGTTTGATTCTTCTCGCATCTTTAATCCGACGGGGAAATACATAGACTGCTCTGAATCCAGGGCATTTCCCCCAGTGGACATTTCTCCCATCGGACATTTCTCCCATAGACATTTCCCGCAGTGGGTATTTCCCTCAATGGAAATTTCCTCCAGTGGACATTTTTCCCGCCCTATATTTTAGGTTATTTTGAACATAATTTTTAAATAATTTGGCAAAAACACAATTTTTTTAATATATTTTTTATTCCTATAAAAAAGATATATGGATTTCCACGTATGTTTTACGATAAATGAGTCAAATAGTGATAATATATTATACATAAGTAGTATAGAAAGGGCATATTGCCTCAACGTGACCTACTTTCGAGAGGTCATTAGGAGGTCATGAGGTCACAGAGGTCAAGTGCACTTTATTTCCGGCAGAATGACCAAAAAGCTACCTCCGAACACAGAAGAGGTCCAATTTTTGCAGGGTATGTAGTCCTCCGCGGTCATGCGGTCTGGCGGTGATGCGGTCTGGCGATGATGCGGTCTGCCTCCGCGGACAGAAAGTAGTTCCAAATACGTGGGGAACCGGGGAAAATTCTCCGGCAATCTCCGGGACATTTTGGGGGCGATAGAGTCCCCTAGTGGACCGATTGGGTCGAGTGAGGTATCCCCGCTCATCCAGGGCTATCCAGTCATGGGTGTTTTCACAAAAAAAAAAATAAAAATAAATAAATAAAAAGCGGAACACGGACTTTACTCTACAGTAGGAGTCTGTATTATACAATATACGGGAAAATGCCTGTATGGGATATGGAGGGTGGTCATTTGTTTTTGGATGTTACTATGGGTTGTTTGGTTTTGTTTTTCACGTCTCGGCATGTAGAACACGATGGGAGGGGTCTCGGAGGTAAGCGGGTAGGTCTGTATATAGCCCCATACTGGCTATGGGGGGGGTCCATACTGGGAAGTTTTTTTGTGGGTTTTACTATGGGTTGTTTGGTCTTGTTTTTCACGTCAAGCCACGAAAAATACGATGGGAGGGGTCTCGAAGTTAAACGGTGATTTTTTTTTAAAGTACCGGGTAGGCCCATACTGGCTCAGGGGTGGGATAGGTCCATACTGGGGAATTTTTCGTGGGTTTTACTATGGGTTGTCTCGCCACGAAAAACACAATGGGAGGGGTCCCGAAGGTAAGCGATGTAATATTTCGAAAAGTACCGGGTAGATCTTTTTTATAGTCCCATATGGACCCATACTGGCTCTGTGGAGAGGTGAATACTGGGTGGACGTTTGGGGGGCTAGGTGAGCCCCTAGTGGTCCTATGGTGTCGGATGGGGTCTTATTTTGAAGCTCGCGTGAAGGAGCACCCGAATGGACCGTTTTCAGTGTGACCGGAGTGTGTTTGGGGTAGAGATGGACCACTATGGATCCGAATGGGTCGTGGTCGTGTCAAAGTGAAGCTTTTGTAGGGTAGAGTCAGAATGGCGTGTTTTTTATTGCAAGTCTCGTCAATCTGCGCATGCGCAGTTGGGTGTAGTAAGTAATGTGGCCAATTTGGGGGTGCGTGGAGGTGTTTGGGGTAGAGATGGACCACTATGAGTCCGAATGCGTCGTGGGAGGTGTCATCTCGTAGCTCTCGGGGTGTACATACCGATTTGAGGGATGTTCACGTCATTTGCCACGTCATTGGTGACGTCATCAGTAGGAGTAATAGCCAAAGTGGGCATTTTGGGGCAGTGAAGGAAGGTATTTGGTGTAGAGATGGACCATTCTTGGTCCCAATGCGTCGTGTGGGTTGTCATATTGTAGTCCTCGTGGTGCAGACCACCATTTGAGGAATGTTCACGTAATCTGTGACGTCATTGGTGACGTCACCAGTAGGAGTAGTAGAGAAAGTGGGCATTTGGGGCAGTGAAGGAAGGATTAGTAGTATAAAAGCGCATTTCGAGCCCTATTGACCTTGCGGCGCAATGCGCAAAGAGTGTATGCGCGCGTGTTTGTGATTGAGTGAGTGAAGAGGAGGAGGAGGAATACGCACTAACGACGATGAGTGAGTGAGTGAGCGGGATCCCACTGGACTATTGTATCGTCCGTGTTCATCATTTCGCGCATGCGCAGTCTGGCCGTAGTATAGAAAGCAGGCATTTTGGGGATTCGTGAAGGTTTGTTGAGTGATTGAGGGACCATACCTGGTCAAATGGACTGTGTGGGGTATCAGTTTTACATCCGGGTCCTCATCTTACATTTGTGAGTAGTTTAGAAACCAGCAATTTTCGGGCCGCGAGCTCCGAGCTCCCACCTGCCTCATCCCCGAGCTCCCGACTATTCCATCTCCGAGCTCCGAGCTCCGGTCGTTACGCCTTAACGCCCGTCGTTACGCCTTAACGCACTAGCATAACGCCTTGACGCCATGATGTACACAGATGAAAGAAAACAGCAACAACAAGTATGAGAGATGAGAGAACTACAACAACAACATGTTTTTTTCATATGGTTTATTCTCCCCTCCAGCACATCATGCCCACTCTGGGGGAGCCGCGTTGGGTATGTTTACAATTCAAGAAGACTCTTGTCCAATCAGAGGCCGCCTTTTGGCGCTGTATCGGTCATATTCGTTCTTGCCCGTTACTGCGTTAGATATTTCTCGGCTGCCCTTGTCCAATCAGAAGTCGCCGTTTCAGAAACTTCCATCTTTGCTCGGTGTGACCTGATCGTTGTCGGGCAGGCCTGGATATTGTTCGGGCAGCAGATCCTGAAAGAGTTGTTTGCGCATCCTGATCGCATTTTCCAGGGCCTCAGTGGGTGGTAGCCCAATATCCTCTTCCAAGTGACGCTTGGTCTTCATGATGGACCTGCGCGTGCGGTTGCCTTTCATTTCAAGCGATAGTAAGGAATACTGTTCATAGATCGCCATCGCTGTTTTCCTGATGCAGGGGTGCATTTGGGTGTACGCCTGTTGCAACTTATCCGGTCCGGCGTCCTCGATCGCCGCAGCATCACACAAGTTTCTGAAACAGCGACTTCTGTTTGGACAAGAGTACATCTAACGAGAGCCGAGAGTACATCTAACGCAGTAACAGGCAAGAACGAATATGACTGATACAGCGCCAAACAGCGGCCTCTGATTGGACAAGTCTTCTTGAATTGTAAACATACCCAACGCGGCTCCCCCAGCGTGGGTATGATGTACTGGAGGGGAGAATAAAAATGTTGTTGTTGTTCTTTCATTTCTCATCCTTGTTGTTGTTTTTCTTTCATCTGTGTATATCATGGCGTCAAGGCGTTATGCTAGGGCGTTAAGGCGTAACGACGGGAGCTCGAAGCTCGTGGATGGAGTAGTCGGGAGCACGGGGATGAGGCAGGCGGGAGCTCTGAGCTCGGGGCCCCAAAATTGTTGCTTTCCATACTCCTCCTAAATGTAATATAAGGACCCGGGAGTAAAATTGCTACTCCACACGGTCCATTTGACCAGGTATGGTCCCTCAATCACTCAACAAACCTCCACGAATCCCCAAAATACTTGCTTTCTATACTACGGCCAGACTGCGCATGCGCAAAATTATGAAAACGGACGATACAATAGTCCAGTCGAATCGCCCTCACTCACTCACTCACCGTAGTTAGTGCGTATTCCTCCTCCTCCTCTTCCTCCTCCTCACTCACTCAATCACACTCACTCACACACACGCGCGCATACACTCATTGTGCATTGCGCCGCAAGGCCAATAGGGCTCGAAATGAGCTTTTATACCGCTAATCCTTCCTGTACTGCCCCGAAATGCCCACTTTCGCTACTACTCCTTCTGATGACCGCATGGTCGCATTGGTCGCATTTTCCAGGGTGGATTGCGTCAGCATTGGCTGGGTGTCAAGTTTTATAATTGGCTGGGGACAGAGGTCAAGTGCACAATAGTTCCAGCAACCTTTGACCTCGAATTATTCCGTTGTGATGCGGTCTGGCGGTGATGCGGTCTGCCTTCGCGTAGTCTCCAGACTTCAAATAAGCTGCATGGTCCGATTGGGTCGTATGAGGTATCAGTATGAAGCATTCATGAAGGCGCATCCACTGGGATGGGTGTGACGTGGAACTGCCGTCATTCTGCGCATCCGCAGTAGACAAAGTGTATGGAAATAGACGTTTTGGGATCTAGGTGAGTCCCTAGTGGGCCGATGGGGTCGAGTGAGCTATCAATGTAAAGCAGTCGTTAAGGAGCATCCGCGTGGACTAGTGTGTCGTCCGTGTTCAACATTCTGCGCATGCGCAGACAGGGAATTGAGGGAAAAGGGTATTGGAAGGAACGTTTTGAGATCTAGGTGGACCACTATTGGTCCGATGGAGTCGTATGAGGTATCAATATGAAGCAGTCGTGAGGGAGCATCCGACTGGGTGGATGTGGGGTTGAAATATCGGCATACTGCGCATGCGCGGTAGACAAAAACTATGGAAATAGACGTTTTGCGGTCGAGATGGGCCAATATTGGTCCGATGGTGTAGTACGAGATCTTATTTTGAAGCTCTCGTGGAGAAACATCCGACTGGACTAACGTATCGTCGGGTTTCATCATTTTGCGCATGCGCAGTCTGGCCGTAGTATAAAAACAGGCATCTTTGGGGTGCGTGGAGTGTGTTTGGGGTACTAAACCACTATGGGTCCGAATGTGTCTTGGGAGGTGTTATTTTGTAGCTCTCGGGGTGTAGATCACGACGTGAGGGATGTCCACGTCACCTGTGACGTCACCGATCGTCGTCGGTGACGTCGTCAGTGGGAGTAGTAGCGAAAGCGAGTTTCGGAGGTGCAATGGCGTGCGTTTGGAGTATATATCGGCCTATTTTTCCATCCAGCTACCTGGTGGAGTTACCTGTGAGTGTATTGGCGCGTGTGTGTGAGTGAGTGAGCGTGACTGAGTGAGGCGTGCCCAACGCACGTCTTAACGCATGGACGCAGTAACGACGGTGAGTGAGTGAGTGAGTGTGAGAGTGAGGCGTGCCCAACGCCCGTCTTAACGCATGGACGCACTAACGACGGTGAGTGAGGGAGTGACTGAGGTAGTGAGTGACAGAGGTAGTGAGTGAGTGAGTCTGAGTGAGTGAGGCGCACACAACGCCCGTCTTAATGCATGGACGCACTAACGACGGTGAATGAGTGAGGCAGAGAGTGAGGTAGTGAGTGAGTGAGTGAGGGATTGTAGCAACGCCCGCCAACGCCAAGGTCAACGCTTCAACTCCCTGGTGAATTAGCCCAAAAGCTCTCATTTCGGTAGACACTAAATCATTGGAAATGCAGTGACGCCCGTCAATGACCGTCGTTACGCCCTAGCATAGCGCCTTGACGCCATGATATGGCAAAAACAACAAAGATGACAGATGAGAGAACAACAACAACAACAGGTTTTTAGCTCAACTGGGCCGAAGGCCCGATGGGCTATTTTCATGGCCTGATTGTCTGTCGTTCGTCGTGCGTCGTCTGTTGTGCGTAAACATCTTCTTCTCTGATACCGATTAAGCTGAAACTTGGCATGCATGTTCCCCTCAATGGGTAAACCAGAATTTGTTCATGCGGTGTCGATACGATTTTAAATATGGCTGCGATGGCGGCCATCTTGAATTTGTCAGTGAAATCTTGTCATCTTTATTTTTCAGAAACTACTTCATGGATCTTTCTCAAATTTGGTACACCGGTTCCCCTTTGGGTCTAGTTGTACAACATGTGAACTTTAGTCCAATTTGAGTATCCATTATGGCCACCAGGCGGCCATCTTGGATTTCCCCATGCAACTTTGTTGTCGCGATTTCTCAGGAACTACTAGATGGATCTTCCTCAAATTTGGTACGCAGGTTCCCTTGGGGTGTAATTATACAAGATACCTTTTGTGGTCTGATTCAAAAATCCAATATGGCCACCAGGCGGCCATCTTGGATTTCCCGACGAAACGTTGTCATGATTTCTGAGGAACTACTGCAGGGATCTTTCTCAAATTTGGTACACAGGTTCCCTTGGGGTGTAGTTGTACAAGATATCTTTTCTGCTCTGATTCGAAAATCCAGTAGGGCCACAAGGCGGCCATCTTGGATTTCCCTTTGAAAAGTTGCTATCGGGATTTCTCAGGAAATATTACATGGATCTTTCTGAAATTTGGTATACAAGTTTCCATTGGGGTCTAATTGTGCAAGATACCTGTTGTGATCTGATTCGGAAATCCAATATGGCCACCAGGCGGCCATCTTGGATTTCCTCATGAAAATTTGTTATCGCGATTTCTCAGGAACTACTGCATTGGTCTTTCTCAAATTTGATACACGGGTTCCCCTTGAGGTCTAGTTGTGCAAAATGCCTTTTCTGGTCCGATTCGAAAATCCAATATTGCCACCAGGTGGCCATCTCGAATTTCCCCATGAAATTTTTTTATCTTGAATTCTCAGGAAATTACTTCATGGATCTTTCTCAAATTTGGTACACCCGTTCCCCTTTGGGTCTAGTTGCACAACATGTGTACTTTAGTCCAATTTGAATATCCAATATGGCCACCAGGGGGCCATCTTGGATTTCCCCTTGAAACTTTGTTATCGCGATTTCTCAGGAACTACTACATGGATCTTTCTCAAATTTGGTACACAGGTCCCCCTTGGGGTCTAGTTATGCAAGATACCTTTTCTTCACTGATTCGAAAATCCAATATGGCCAAAAGGCGACCATCTAAGTTCTTTAGCGAAAAATTTTACAGCTACTTTCTCCAGTTAGTCAGATGAGCTGCAGTGCCGTGGCACTATCTTTTCATATAGTTTATTTTCTCCAATGTTACATCATATCCACGCTGGGGGAGCCGCGTTGGGTATGTTTACCATATAAGTAGCCGCTTGTCCAATTAGAGACCGCCATTTGGCACTGCATCTGTCATACTTGCTCTTGCCCGTTAGATGTATTATCAGCTGCTCTTGTCCAATCAGAAGTCGCCATTTCAGAAAGTTCTATCTTCGGCCATGTTCGCTCTGAACTGTTTGCTCTAATCGTCATCGGGCAGGCCAGGATTCCGTTGAGGCAACATATCCTCAGATACTTGTTTGCGCATTCTGAGAAGCTATCAGTGCATTGGTGAATACATTCATCCCATGGGAAGATTCCGTAATTTGGTCACGAAGAACGTAACATTGGTGACCCTCTCCACTATCCACTTGGTGTTGGGGCGCTGTTGTTGGGTCCATTCCAAGACATGCAATTGGTCCACTTGATCCAGCATCGTCTCTAGCGACGCCCGGTTAATGATGGTAAACGATTGGTCGTACACTTGGTTGTTACTGCTCGGGTAAAAGTGGAAGCCATCTTCAATGACCAAGCTACGTCCTTCAAATTAAATCTGGCGTTTGGTTATGTGCTGCAGCATAAGGCGACAGACTAAGTCCGATACTTTTGCCCGAGCAGTAACAACCAAGTGTACGACCAACCGTCTATCATCATTAACCGGGCGTCGCTAGAGACGATGCTAGATCAAGTGGACCAAGTAGGTGTATTGGAATGGGCTCAACACCAAGTGAATAGTGGAGAGGGTTACCAATGTTACGTTATTTGTGACCAAATTACGGAATGTTCCGATCGAATGAATGTACATTGTATTCACCCATGCACTGACAGATACTCAAAATGCGCAAACAAGTATCTGAGGATATGTTGCCTCAACGGAATCCTGGCCTGCCCGATGAGGATTAGAACAAACGGCTCAGGACGAACATGGCCGAAGATAGAACTTTCTGAAATGGCAACTTCTGATTGGACAAAGGCAGCTGAGAATACATCTAACGGGCAAGAACGAGTATGACAAATGCAGTGCCAAATGGGAGCCTCTGATTAGACAAGCGGCTACTTGTATTGTAAACATACCCAACGCGGCTCCCCCAGCGTGGGTATGATATAACGTTGGAGAGAATAAACTATATGAAAAAACCTGTTGTTGTTGTTGTTGTACCCTCTTCTGTCTATATCCTGGCCTCAAGGCGGTATGCTAGGGCGTAACGACGGTCATTGATGGGCGTCACTGCATTTCCAATGATTTAGTGTCTAGAAAAATGAGATCTTTTGGGCTAATTCACCAGGGAGTTGAAGCGTTGAGCTTGGCGTTGGCTGGCGCTGCTACAATCACTCACTCGCTCACTCACTACCTCAGTCACTCACTCCCTCACTCACTACCTCAGTCACTCACCGTCATTAGTGCGTTCATGCGTTAAGACGGGCGTTGGGCACGCCTCACTCACTCACTCACACTCACTCACTCACTCACTCACCGTCGTTAGTGCGTCCATGCGTTAAGACGGGCGTTGGGCACGCCTCACTCACTCATTCACTCACTCACCCACTCACAGGTAACTCTACCAGGTAGCTGGATGGAAAATTAGGCCGTTATGTACTCCAAACGCACGCCATTGCACCTCCGGAGCTCTCGGTTTCGTTACTACTCCCACTGATAACGTCACCGATGACGTCACAGGTGACGTGGGCATCCCTCAAGTCGTGGTCTACACCCCGAGAGCTACAAAATATCACCTCCCACGACACATTCGGACCCATGGTGGTTTAGTACCCCAAACACATCCCACGCACCCCAAAGATGCCTGCTTTCTATACTACGGCCAGACTGCGCATGCGCAGGATGGTGAAACCCGACGATACATTAGTCCAGTCGGATGCTTCTCCACGAGAGCTTCAAAACAAGACGTCATACGACACCATGGGACCAATATTGGCCCGCCTCGACCGCAAAACGTCTATTTCCATAACCTTTGCCTACCGCGCATGCGTAGAATGACGGTATTTCAACCCCACATCCACGCAGTCGGATACTCCCTCACGACTGCTTCATATTGATACCTCATACGACTCCATCGGACCAGTAGTGGTCCATCTAGATCTCAAAACGTTCCTTCCAATACCCTTTTCCCACAATTCCCTGTCTGCGCATGCGCAGAATGTTGAACACGGACGACACACCAACCTCCCCACAGCGCATGCTCCATTTCGCAGGCTCTATTACCATCCCTGCTACCAATAGCGGAAGTTGACCTTTACTACGTTGCTATGACGTATAGGGGAAACCAAACAACGCACGGTTCAGTTTGAATCCAGCCGAACAACTCCTTTAGTGTTGCATATGAGCGAACTACTTTTCATATGCTCGTTCCAGATAAACAGGGAAAATTATCTCCAGATAAGTCTTTTTAACGCTAGGTCAACAGAGGTATTATGCAGACTTGAAAAGTAATCGAAATGTTCGGTATACATCTATTTTACTATATATGATTCACTTCCGGCGATGTGCGCGAAGGCCCCGAATCCGGTCCAAAATCTGACTGGTGGCTGGGGTGTTATTAGACCCCCAGGGAGGTGGTTGATGACACACTAGTCCAGGCGGATGCTCCTTCACGACTGCTTTACATTAATCCCTCACTCATCACATCGACCCACTAGGAACTCACCTAGATCCCAATACGTCTATTCCACACACTTTGTCTTCGGCGCATCCGCAGAATGACGTCCGTTCCAAGTCTCACCCAACCCCTCAGGTGCTCCTTCACGAATGTTTCACATTGATACCTCACACGACTCCATAGGACCAATAGTGGCCCACCTAGACCCCAAAACGTTCCTTCCAATGCCCTTTTCTCACAATTCCCTGTTTGCGCGTGCGCAGAATGTTGGCAACGGCCGAGACACTAGACCAGGCGGATGCCCCCTCACATATGCTTCACATTGATAACGCATACGCCTCCATCGGCCCATTAGGGGCTAATCTAGATCCCAAAACGTCTATTTCCATACTTTGTCTACCGCGCATGCGCAGGATGACCTCAGTTCCACGTCACACCCATCCCAGTGGATGCGCCTTCACGATTGCTTCACATGGATACCCAATCGGACCATGCAGCGTATTTGAAGTCTGCGGACTACTTTTTCTCCGCGGAGGCAGATCGCATCACCGCCAGACCGCATCAACGCGGAAGAGGTCGAGGAAAAAGGTTGCCGGAACAATAGATGCTGATGCAATCCATAACCACAACGCCACCGGTCGCCAGCAAGAGTTACCTCCCTGGAGAATGTGACCTTTTTAGCCCACCATCACCAGATGGCGGATGGTGGGCTGTTCAAATCGCTTTTCGTCCGTGGTCCGTCGTCTGTCCGTCCGTCGTCCGTCCGTCCGTAACCAATTTTTGTTATCCCGATTTCTCAGGAACAACTGCATGGATCTTTCTCAAATTTGGTACATAGGTTCCTCTTGGGGTCCAGTTGTGCAAGAAACCTTTTCTGGTCCGATTCGAAAATCCAATATGGCCACCAGGCAGCCATCTTGGATTTTCCCATGAAACTTTGTTATTGCGATTTCTCAGGAACTACTACATGGATCTTTGCCAAATTTGGTACACAGGTTCCCCTTGGGGTCTAGTTGTGCAAAACACCTTTTTCGGTCCGATTCCACAAATCCAATATGGCCACCAGGCGCCCATCTTGGATTTCCCAATGAAACTTTGTTATCGTGATTTCTCGAGAAGTACTGCATGGATCTTCTTCAAATTGGTACACAGATTCCCCTTGTGGTCCAGTTGTGAAAGATACCTTTTTGCAAAACACCTTTTTCGGACCGATTCGAAAATCCAAATTGCCGCCAGGTGGCCATCTTGAATTTCCCTTTGAGACATTGTAATTGTGAATTCTCAGGAAATATTTCATGGATCTTTCTGAAATTTGGTACACAGGTCCCACATGGGGCCTAATTGTGCAAGATACCTTTTTTGGTCTGATTCGAAAATCCAAGTGACGCTTCAAATTAATACGGTATTCCTGAGTTGTGACGTTGCATCACAAGAGTCGGCGGATCAAACGATGAAGTATATTCTATATACTGACTATCGAGAATATCCATATCTTCACCTTCCATATCAAGGAGGTCAAATAATTCGGAATTAAAATGTATTTCTTCGAATTTTAAATCAGTTTTCTTTAGTCCATGCAGTTGCAAGTGAACTGCCCAACCCTTTCCTCTTCCGGCGGGTCGGCTACACGAAGGAACGTCACTCTTGTGACACAACAGTAGTAGTGTCTACGAAAAAAAGTTCCCCTCTTGCGGGGGAGATAAAATATCGTCATTCTGCGCATGCGCGGTAGACCAAGGGTATGGAAATAGACGTTCTGGGGTCGAGGGGAGCCCCTATTGGGCCGATGGAGTCGTATGAGGTATCAATGTGAAGCCTATGTGAGGGGGCATCCACCTGGACTAGTGGCTCGGGCGTTGTCAACACTCTGCGCATGCGCAAGCCGGGAATTGTGGGAAAAGGGCATGGAAATAGACCTTTTGGGGTCTGGGTGAGCCACTAATGGTCCGATGGAGTTGAGTGAGGTATCAATATGAAGCCTATGTGAGGCTGCGCATGCACGGTAGACCAAGGGTATGGAAATAGACGTTTTGGGATCTATGGGAGCCCCTAATGGGCCGATAGAGTCGTATGAGGTGTGCACTAGTATCTCGGCCGTTGTCAACATTCTGCGCATGCGCAGACAGGGAATTGTGGGAAAGGGCATGGAAGTAGACGTTTTGGGAACTATTTGGGCCACTAGTGGTCCTATGGGGTCGGGTGAGGTATCGTTTTGAAGGATACGTGAGGGGGCATCCGCCTGCTTGACGTGGAACTGGCGTCATTCTGCGCATGCGCAGTAGGCAAAGGGTATGGAAATATACGCTTTGGGGTCGAGGTGGGCCACTATTGGTCCTATGGAGTCGTATGAGGTGTCAATGTGAAGCCTATGTGAGGGGACATCCGCCTGCGCTAGTGTCTCGGCCGTGGTCAACAGTCTGCGCATGCGCAAACAGGGAATTGTGGGAAAAGGGTTTGGAAATAGACGTTTTGGGGTATGGGCGGGCCACTATTGGTCCGATGGAGTCGTATGAGGTATCAATGTGAAGCATTCGTAAAGGAGTATCCATCTGGGCTAATGTCTCGGCCGTTTTCAACATTCTTCGCATGCGCAGACAGGGAATTGTGCGAAAAGGGCATTGAAATGGGCATTTTGGCGTCTATTTGGGCCCTGGTCGTCCGATGAGGTCGAGTGAGGTATCGGTGTAAAGGATACGTGAGGGGGCATCCGTCTGGACTAGTATGACGTGGAACAGACGTCATTCTGCGCATGCACAGTAGACAAAGTGTATGGAAATAGACGTTTTAGGGTCTAGGTGGGTCCCTAGTGGTCCGATGGAGTTGAGTGAGGTATCAATGTAAATTCGTGACGGAGCAACCAGTCATGGGTGGGTGCATGTAAAATTAGGATTTTTTCCCGAAAACATAAAAGCGGAACACGGGCTTTACCCCTAAAATAGTGGAAAACACCTATGAACCCTTGCCAAAATGGCTACTATCGGTCCTCGGGCTTATTGGGACCTGCCTATCAAGTCAATGGGGTGGGTGCATGTAAATTAGGATTTTGCCCCGAAAATATAAAAAAGCGGAACGCGGACTTTACCCCTAAATATACGCATGGAGTCTACACCCCGAGAACTGCAAGATGACACTTCCCTCGACACATTCGAACCAAGGGTGGTCCATCTCTACACCAAATACCTTCTTTCACTGCTCCAAAATGCCCACTATGGCTACTATTGTCAACAATGACATCACAGATGACGTGAACATCCTTCAAATCGTGGTCTGCACTCGAGAACTACAAGATGACACCCCACAGGACGCATTCGGACCAATAGTGGTCCATCTCTACACCAAATTAGGCGGGACCCATACAAGGTCCAGTTTTCGACACCAGATGACCACATTCCGACAAAATGGTCAGTTTTCGACACCGGACGTGTCGCCATCTTGACCCAGAAGGCAGACGCCGCCATCTTGGATATGTCCCACAATGCACCGGGTCAAAAAACTCGCTTCTGATTGGCTGAGGGCAGCGCCCCACACAACCGGAAGTAAGCGCCCCACAAAAGAGGGGCAATTTCCACTTTTCCTACGAGAGCTTCACAGAAACTAAAGAAACAGAGCTATTCCACCAAGCGCCTACACTCAAAGTTTCTCAAATTTGGCGATACATATCGCATGCTGATAGCAAAATGCGAACGTAGCGTGCAAGATCTATGGCGCTACGTTTCGTAACTTGTGTCTAATTCCGCTTAACCCGGGGCTAGGGGCCGTATGAACCCATGTACTTCAAGATCCTCATGGTACTCATATGAACAGTCACAATCAAAGCGTGACTGAGATACATCTTTTTTAGATGACAACTCTATAACGAATATTATGGATTAAGAATACTGATCAGCGATACGGATTTGATATTTTTTGAACATCTTGATGTCTTGCCGGCATCATTGAAAACTGTTGACCGCTTCTCTCTTGCAGGAAACAAGCCTATGTTTGTGTATACTATGAAGGTCTTTTGGAATTTGGTGCTAATACTGTTATATGGGAAATGGAATAGGTCTTTGGATTATTGACGCGGATATTCTCTAATGGACGACGGCTGGATTATGAATGACGGACTAGACGCTTGTAATCACACTGATGACGACTCTGTAACGAATATTATGGATTAAAGAGTGCACAACGCCCGTGAGGCGTCCCCAACGCCCGTCTTAACGCATGGATGCACTAACGACGGTGAGTGAGTGAGTGGGTGAGTGAGTGGGATCCTACTGGACTAATGTAACGTCCGTTTTCATCATTTTGCGCATGCGCAGTATGGCCGTCGTATATAAACAGGCATTTTGGAGATTCGTGGAGGTTTGTTGAGTGGTTGACCATCCCTGGTCAAATGGACCGTGTGGGGTATCAGTATGAAGCTCTCGTAGGAAAAGTGGAAATTGTCCCTCATTTGTTGGGCGCTCACTTCCGGTTGTGTAGGGCGCTGCCCTCAGTCAATCAGAAGCGAGTATTTTGACCCGATGCATTATGGGACATATCCAAGATGGCGACGTCTGCTTTCTGGTTCAAGATGGCGACACGTCCGGTGTCGAAAACTGACTATTTTGTCGGAATGTGGTCATCTGGTGTCGAAAACTGGACCTTGTATGGGTCCCGCCTAATTTGGTGTAGAGATGGACCACTATTGGTCCGAATGCGTCCTGTGGGGTGTCATCTTGTAGTTCTCGGAGTGCAGACCACGATTTGAAGGATGTTCACGTCATCTGTGATGTCATTGTTGACAATAGTAGCCATAGTGGGCATTTTGAAGCAGTGAAAGAAGGTATTTGGTGTAGAGATGGACCACCCTTGGTTCGAATGTGTCGAGGGAAGTGTCATCTTGCAGTTCTCGGGGTGTAGACTCCATTTGGAGGATGTCCACAGCATCTGAAACGTCATCGGTGACGTCATCAGTAAGAGTAGTAGCGAAAGAAAATGGTTCATAATTGGCTCAGTGCTAATTCTTTTCCCACGATTTGGACTGATGAGAGGCACATGTTCATTCCTATATTTACAGACACTATCACCACCATGACCACCACCACCACCACCACCACCACCAACCACCACACACCACCACCAGAGCAGAGCTCTTGGGTCGGAGCTCTTGGGGCTCAAAGCTTGTGGAGCTCAAAGCTTGTGGAGCTCAGAGCTTGGAAATGACGTCATCGCATTCATGCGCGCGTACCTGCGGTGCACCCTGTACCCTATAGCCCGTAGGGAATAGGGTACATCAGGGTGCGGGTGCAGCACAGGTACGCGCGCATACATGCGATGACGTCATTTCCGAGCTCTGAGCTCCACAAGCTTTGAGCTCCAAGAGCTCCGATCCAAGAGCTCTGCCACACGGGAGCTACCACCACCACCAGCACCGGGCGTTGACGCCCGTCAACGCCCGGTGGTGGCGTTGGTGGTGGTGGTGGTGGTTGTAGTGTCTGTAAATATAGGAATGAACATTTGTCCCTCATCAGTCCAAATCGTGGGAAAAAATTGGCACTGAGCCAATTATAAAACAGATTCTTTCGCTACTACTCGTACTGATGACGTCACCGATGACGCCACAGATGCTGCGGACATCCACCAAATGGAGTCTACACCCCGAGAACTGCAAGATGACACTTCCACCGACACATTCGAACCAAGGCTGGTCCATCTCTACACCAAATACCTACTTTCACTGCTCCAAAATGCCCACTATGGCTACTATTGTCAACAATGACATCACAGATGACGTGAACATCCTTCAAATTGTGGTCTGCACTCCGAGAACTACAAGATGACACCCCACAGGACGCATTCGGATCAATAGTGGTCCATCTCTACACCAAATTAGGCGGGACCCATACAAGGTCCAGTTTTCGACACCAGATGACCACATTCGGACAAAATGGTCAGTTTTCGACACCGGACGTGTCGCCATCTTGAAACAGAAGGCAGACGCCGCCACCTTGGATATGTCCCATAATGCACCGGGTCAAAATACTCGCTTCTGATTGGCTGAGGGCAGCGCCCCACACAACCGGAAGTAAGCGCCCCACAAAAGAGGGGCAATTTCCACTTTTCCTACGAGAGCTTCACAGAAACTAAAAAAACAGAGCCATTCCACCAAGCGCCTACACTCAAAGTTTCTCAAATTTGGCGATACATATCGCATGCTGATAGCAAAATGCGAACGTAGCGTGCAAGATCTATGGCGCTACGTTTCGTAACTTGTGTCTAATTCCGCTTAACCCGGGGCTAGGGGCCGTATGAACCCATGTAATTCAAGATCCTCATGGTACTCATATGAACAGTCACAATCAAAGCGTGACTGAGATACATCTTTTTTAGATGACGACTCTATAACGAATATTATGGATTAAGAATACTGATCAGCGATACGGATTTGATATTTTTTGAACATCATGATGTCTTGCCGGCATCATTGAAAACTGTTGACCGCTTCTCTCTTGCAGGAAACAAGCCTTTGTTTATGTATACTATGAAGGTCTTTTTGAATTTGGTGCTAATACTGTTGTATGGGAAATGGAATAGGTCTTTGCATTATTGACGCGGATATTCTCTAATGGACGACGGCTGGATTATGAATGACGGACTAGACGCTTGTAATCACACTGATACCGCACACGGTCCATTTGACCAGGGATGGTCAACCACTCAACAAACCTCCACGAATCCCCAAAATGCCTGCTTTATATATGACGGCCATACTGCGCATGCGCAAAATGATGAAAACGGACGTTACATTAGTCCAGTAGGACCCCACTCACTCACTCACTCACTCACTCCCTCACCGTCGTTAGTGCGTCCATGCGTTAAGACGGGCGTTGGGGACGCCTCACAGGCGTTGTGCACGCTTCACTCACTCACTCACTCACACACACACACTCACACTCACACTCACACTCACACTCACTCACTCGCCTGTCAACGCCCGGTGGTGGCGTCGGAGCTCCGGAGCTCTTGGAACTTGGACCTCCGGAGCTTCTGGGACTCTTGGAGCTCCGAAATTGGGATAGGGTTGATAGGTGTTTTCCCCTATTTTAGGGGTAAAGTCCGTGTTCCGCTTTTTATATTTTCGGAGGAAAATCCTAATTTTACATGCACCCACCCCATTGACTTGATAGGCAGGTCGCAATAAGCCCGAGGACCGATATTAGCCATTTTGCCTAGGGTTGATAGGTGTTTTCCACTATTTTAGGGTAAAGTCCGTGTTCCGCTTTTATATTTTTGGGAAAAAAATCCTAATTTTACATGCACCCACCCACGACTGGATGCTTCGTCACAAATTTACATTGATACCTCACTCAACTCCATCGGACCACTAGGGACCCACCTAGACCCTAAAACGTCTATTTCCATACACTTTGTCTACTGCGCATGCGCTGAATGACGTCAGTTCCACGTCATACTAGTCCAGGCGGATGCCCCCTCACGTATCCTTTACAACGATACCCCACTCGACCTCATCGGACGACCAGCGGCCCAAACGGACCCAAAAATGTCCATTCCAATGCCCTTTTCGCACAATTCCCTGTCTGCGCATGCGCAGAATATTGGCAACGGCCGAGACACTAGCCCAGGTGGATACTCCTTTACGAATGCTTCACATTGATACCTCATACGACTCCATAGGACCAATAGTGGCCCACCCAGATCCCAAAACGTCTATTTTCAGACCCTTTTCCCACAATTCCCTGTTTGCGCATGCGCATACTGTTGACAACGGCCGAGACACTAGCTCAGGCGGATGCCCCCTCAAATAGGCTTCACATTGATACCTCATACGACTTCATAGGACCAATAGTGGCCCACCTCGACCCCAAAGCGTATATTTCCATACCCTTTGCCTACAGCGCATGCGCAGAATGACGCCAGTTCCACGTCAAACTAGTACAGGCGGATGCCCCCTCACGTATCCTTCACAACGATACCTCACCCGACTCCATAGGACCAGTAGGGTCCCAAATATTCCCCAAAACGTCTACTTCCATGCTCTTTTCCCACAATTCCCTGTCCTTGCAGAATGTGGACAACGGCCGAGACACTAGTCCAGGTGGATGCTCCTTTACGATTGCTTCACATGGATACCTCATACGACTCCATGGGGCCACTAGTGGCCCACCCAGACCCCAAAACGTCTATTTTCATACCCTTTTCCCACAATTCCCTGTTTGCGCATGCGCAGAGTGTTGACAACGCCCGAGGCACTAGATCAGGTGGATGCTCCCTCACATAGGCTTCACAGAGATACCTCATAGGGCTCTATCGGCCCATTAGGAGCTCCCCTAGATCCCAAAACGTCTATTTCCATACCCTTGGTCTATCGCGCATGCGCAGAATGCCGATATTCCCACCCCATACCCACCCCATCGGATGCCCCCTCACATAGGCTTCATATTGATACCTCACTCAACTCCATCGGACCATTAGTGGCTCACCTACATCCCAAAACGTCTATTTCCGCACCCTTTTCCCACAATCCCTGTTTGTACATGCGCAGAATGTTGACAATGACCGAGACACTAGTACAGTCAGATGCCCCCTCACCTATGCTTCACATTGATGCCTCATACGACTCTATCGGCCCAATAGGGGCTCCCCTCGACCCCAGAACGTCTATTTCCATACCCTTGGTCTACCGCGCATGCACAGAATGACGATATTTCAACCCCACTCCCACCACGTCGGATGCCCCCTCACATAGGTTTCACATTGATACCCGACTCAACTCCATCGGACCACTAGTGGCTCCCCTTGACCCCAAAACGTCTATTTCCATACCCCTTGTCACCGCGCATGCGCAGAATGACGATATTTCAACCCCACACCCACCTTGTCGGATGCCCCTTCGCGACTGCTTCACATTGATACCTCATATGACCCAATCGGAGCATCCATACCCCATACAGGCATTTTCCCATATAGATTTAATATGCAAATGTTCGAATTAGGGAAGATAACCCGGCATTTGCCAAAAATCACAAAAATCCAGTGTTACCTCCCTTTTGCGGGGAGCTCTCTTGAGCTGGTGGCGCCCCCTGTCGGAATCAAGTTACCTCCCCCGGCAAAAGGGGACCTTTTTTTCCGTAGAAAACGTCACAACGTCACAACTCGACAACTGTAGACTACTGGATGTTTCGTTCCAAGGGAGATAATCAGGATTCAGACACTTTCGAAGTTTCAACATTACTGCGCAGACAGGATCCCTTCAATATTAAGTATTGTACCATCTTACTATTTTCGAGCATGGTATCTTAAGAGATATCTCAAACTAGCCCAGTAAACAGAACAGAATTAGCATTCGTTTCTAATTATAAAATCTTAAGTATGTTTCATAGCTCATGCCAAAGTGTCCAAGAGATTTGTCTTCGCTTCCAGTACCCAATGATGACACGTGCAAAAAAAAATAAAAAATACTACAAAACGAAGACGAAGGATCCTCCTTACAGGTACATTCACTAACTTTGCTAATTTCTCTTGTACTATAACAACCGACATAACTACAGTTTCTAGAAATCTTGAAACTCCTGAAACTTAGAAAGATTATATCTTGGTGTTTTCCAGTGTCCCTTTTTCGATCTTTTTCGCTCAGATTCGAAATTCTGTAAACAAAATTACAAATCTATCGTTTGTTCTTAGTAACAATGGACAAAAATCCCCTTGCCATTAGTTTACAATTATCGGACAATGGTGGGCGCCATGATCCTTCAGGATCTCTCGTTTCAGTAGACCTTACTACTCCCGACAGCCAAGTACAGCGGCAGAAACAGAAATAGGATTCGACATAGCGATAACATAAGTCTATGGCATTATCCCCCGACGACAGTTTCCCAAGCCACAGTTTCGCCAACGACATTTTCCTCCACGACAGCATCCTCACACGACATTTTCCCCACCCTAATATTATGTGATGTAATAATTCGATCTGCCGACAATCAAAGTCGCGGCCTGCCGACAATCACAGTCGAAGTCTGCCGACAATCACAGTCGCGGTCTGCCGACAATCACAGTCGCGGTCTGCCGACAATCACAGTCGCGGTCTGCCGACAATCACAGTCGCGGTCTGCCGACAGTCACAGTCGCGGTCTGCCGACAGTCACAGTCGCGGTCTGCCGACAATCACAGTCGCGGTCTGCCGACAATCACAGTCGCGGTCTGCCGACAATCACAGTCGCGGTCTGCCGACAATCACAGTCGCGGTCTGCCGACAATCACAGTCGCGGTCTGCCGACAATCACAGTTGCGGTCTGCCGACAGTCACAGTCGTGGTCTGCCGACAATCACAGTCGCGGTCTGTCGACAGTCACAGTCGCCGTCTGCCGACAGTCACAGTCGCGGTCTGCCGACAGTTACAGTCGCGGTCTGCCGACAATCACAGTCGCGGTCTGCCGACAATCACAGTCGCGGTCTGCCGACAGTCACAGTCGCAGTCTGCCGACAGTCACAGTCGCGGTCTACCGACAGTCGCTGTCGCGGTCTACCGACAGTCACAGTCGCGGTCTACCGTCAGTCACAGTCGCGGTCTGCCGACAGTCACAGTCGCGGTCTGCCGACAATCACTGTCGCGGTCTAGCGACAGTCACAGTCGCGGTCTGCGACAGTCACAGTCGCGGTCTGCCGACAGTCACAGTCACGGCCTGCCGACAATCACAGTCGCGGTCTGCCGATAATCACAGTCGCGGTCTGCCGACAGTCACAGTCGCGGTCTGCCGACAGTCACAGTCGCGGTCTGCCGACAGTCACAGTGGCGGTCTACCGACAGTCACAGTCGCGGTCTGCCGACAGTCACAGTCGCGGCCTGCCGACAATCACAGTCGCGGTCTGCCGACAGTCACAGTCGCGGTCTGCCGACAGTCACAGTCGCGATCTGCCGACAGTCACAGTCGCGGTCTGCCGACAGTCACAGTCGCGGTCTGCCGACAATCACAGTCGCGGTCTGCCGACAGTCACAGTCGCGGTCTGCCGACAATCACAGTCGCGGTCTGCCGACAATCACAGTCGTGCTCATTTCACAACCTTTTTTTTTAAGTTTGCACGTTGGAGAGTTTCAGGAATTCAAGGCCGATTACTTTTTAGTTGACCATCGGAAGAGAAGCAGTAAGATGAAGACAATTGTATGAAGAGATGTTCATATACACACCCATTTTCTCGGGGTGTTCTGACGATTTAGACAGACCTAAACCTTTCAAACAATACATTATCACAAAAAAATCTACTCAAACGTCTATGACATTATCCCCCGACGACAGTTTCCCCAGCCACAGTTTCGCCAACGACATTTTCCTCCACGACAGTATCCCCACACGACATTTTCCCCACCCTAATATTATGTGATGTAATAATTCGATCTGCCGACAATCAAAGTCGCGGCCTGCCGACAACCACAGTCGAGGTCTGCCGGCAATCACAGTCGCGGTCTGCCGACAATCACAGTCGCGGTCTGCCGACAATCACAGTCGCGGTCTGCCGACAATCAGTCGCGATCTGACGACAATCACAGTCGCGGTCTGCCGACAATCACAGGCGCGGTCTGCCGCCAGCCACAGTCGCGGTCTGCCGACAATCACAGTCGCGGTCTGCCGACAATCACAGTCGCGGACTGCCGACAATCACAGTCGCGGTCTGCCGACAATCACAGTCGCGGTCTGCCGACAGTCACAGTCGCGGTCTGCCGACAGTCACAGTCGCGGTCTGCCGACAGTCACAGTCGCGGTCTGCCGACAGTCACAGTGGCGGTCTACGACAGTCACAGTCGCGATCTGCCGACAGTCACAGTCGCGGTCTGCCGACAATCACAGTCGCGGTCTGCCGACAATCACAGTCGTGCTCATTTCACCACCTTTTTTTCCAAGTTTGCACGTTGGAGAGTTTCAGGAATTCAAGGCCGATTACTTTTTAGTTGACCATCGGAAGAGAAGCAGTAAGATGAAGACAATTGTATGAAGAGATGTTCATATACACACCCATTTTCTCGGGGAGTTCTGACGATTTAGACAGACCTAAACTTTCAAACAATACATTATCACAAAATAATCTACTCAAAAGTATTGCTTACCCACTGTATAGTCACAAATTATAGATAGACTTGCCGGAAATTGACGAAATAACCCTTGAATTCAAATTTGATGTGGTCGGTACAGGCATATACAAGACCATGCCAAGAAATAAATAACACACAGAAAACAGAACATAACAAAGTGACAACAATAATATCGCAATATTATTATATATTGATAATCTATTCTTATTTATCGTTCCTAAAAGAAGGCATGTTTGCATACATCGGTCGATGTTCCACTAAAAAGTTATCTCCTTTGAATTCCTAGAACTCTCCTACGTGCCATTCTCATGGCATCAGATTGTATATCCCCTTTTGGCATATATACTCTGTTGGATTGTTGGATGAACACACGCATCAACACACGCAAATGCTGTATTTCTCCTAATGAAGAATGTTCAGACTTGAACGCCTCATTGAAATGAAAAGTTAAGGCACACTTGTTTGTATCAGTTACACAAAGTGTGTTTTCAATCGACGGACAGTCCGAAAGCACAGAATCGTTTAAAAACGAGGCTAAATACAGGGCCAAATCACTCATCCACTCGGTGAATAAGAGTCTATTCCCTTTGAAATTTGAGAAGGGCTTATGCATAAGTTCGAACATCTTTATCGCCACTTGATCTGTGTGGTAGCCCTTCTCCAGAAGCCCCAGGCTTTCTTCCAGCCTCATCGTATTGAATGGAGGAAGCGAGATTTCATCATCGTCGTCACTGTCCTCATATTTTGATGGACCCTTGTTTCCAATATCATTTATTTTCGCCATTTTCTTTGTCAAGGGATCGTCTATCCTAAGGTCCTGTCATTGGCGAAATCACTCTGGTCCTCTTCCTTCCGGACGCGACCTTATTCGATCCGTCCTCTACGGCAATAACTTCTCGGTTTGATTTGGAGGCTTCCATCTGTAAATTTGGTGAAGAAATAAACATTATCGTATCAGCCGATCGATATGCTCGTAGTTTATTCTATAAACAATTTCAAATATAGGTCGTTTACGATCTCTTTTCTTCTTCCTCATCCAGTGCCCGTCGAATAGGTCCGATGAAATAAGTTTCGATTTCATTTTTCAATTTTATGAGATACACGCTTTTAAGCACATCTAGAAGTACAGCATATTTCCCGACAGCTATACATTCGTCTTTTTCTAAAGCGGCGAGAATCGTAATAACTTGCCTTTTGTTTTAGTGATGATACCTTTGGGTAGATGGCTACGTATCATGGTGATAAAGGATTTGTAGTCAGTCATTGCAGGGCTAAGTTCTCGATCGATGTGAATGAACATACAGGCATGTAGTAATTTACTGATTGATATTTTATACGTTGGGTTCCTAACGAATGAATTAGGATCTAACAATCTTTGTATCTCCTTCTCGATTTGGTCTTTATAGGAACACAGTCCATTCAAATGAATATTATACATAATTGTTTGTAACGCGGTGTAATCGCCAACGGCAATGATCTCTTCTTGCTGTAATATTTTAAGCAGTGATAACGCTCCTGCGTTGTTCTTCTCTACCAAACTGGGTTCGACAAACACTTTCAACATTATCAAAAAATGCTGCCATTCAGATAATTCTGGGTTGAGCCTCTGGTCAATATATTTCATCAAAGTTTCGTGTTCCGATATAACAGCCATCCTGTTAATTTAATCTATAAAAAAAAATAGGTATTAGATGTAAGTGGCGGTGACTAGAACACGTTCATAGTCAAGGCTCGATATCGCTAATATATTGACCAAATGAATGTGCAAACTGATATGTTCCCTTAGAAAATCAGCGCAGTTTGAGGGGACTGTTAGACCAAATGAACGTACAAACTGATATGTTCCCTTAGAAAATCAGCGCAGTTTGAGGAAACTGTTATCGTTAATAATATATACCAAAAAATATACATCTATTAAGGAAACCTTCGTTATTTCATTTTATGAATCTTTAGTATTTGGTCTACTATTTGATGAAAAAAAAAACTAACAAATTAAATAAAGTTTTAGATTTGAAAGTTAGTTTCTATCGGGTAGTCCCGTAACCTTTCAACCAATTGTGAGGTGTTAATGACAGTCCCCTAATTAACTACAGAGAAGAAACCATTCTTATATTTTCAGCCTTTAGATCTAAGATCAATACACTATATATGGTTGATCGTAATAGATTAAAGGAAAAAAAAGTAACATTTCTTCAAATATATTGCCTTGCCAGATTTAATGTTCTAAAATTTTAGCTAGTATTTTTAAAAACATATGCATAGCACTCTTGTAAAATATCGTTCATTTTATTGTTTACCATGTTATCTAATCAACTTAAACTATTACATAAAGAAATTTAAATGCTATAAACCGTGGTTAAATATAGTGTTGAACCGTTCCAATTCATATACTCAATAAATTATAACCTCATATGAATAAATAAAACAAAACCATAAGTTGACAGTTACATGTAACTTAACCGCGAAGAACTAAACGAGATGTCGATTATTAGTTCTAGTTGCCTTTGATCAAGGTATACGGGTTTCATAAAATTTCATGCAAGCGAATTCCTCAGGTCATACGCTTTTATCAAATATATACATTACTCGTTCTAGAATACACATAATAAAACTGTTCTACCCTTAAAGAAAATTAAAACAGTTTAAAAAACGGATAATTATCGAAAGAGTGTGGATAGAATGTCTAGCTTGGGTACTCAAATACTATGAAATATAGCTTGTTTAATAGATATAAGTATCGGAATTACTATACCTGTATTGATCTATTTATAAAGATGTAAATTAAAAAAAGAAAAAAAAATACTTCATTCCGACACTTTGCTATCACTTATGCGTCTAAAAATTCGGATCATTAACATTCGTCTTCGTTAAACAAGAACAATATTCACCGTAAATCGAGTGGTGTATTTAAAGGCCTGTAGTAGAAGACTCTATACACTAATGACTAAAACATTTTGAGCAAACAAAACACAACTGAATTAGCGTCGGAATACAACAACAAAAATGTCCGATAAAGTTAATCCACTCATTACAAAAAGAAAATATTATTTTAACAAGAACCCAAGGGGCTTCAATATACGCCCGTGGATCTGGAATTACATTGGTCCAAATTTCAAGATTGTTTAATAGCCTTGATTCCAATTGGTAGCTAGCCAACAATTTTGTGCTTCTGAGAATGTAACATATACAACATCTTATATTGAATGATAAACTAAAACGAACTTAACTCTTGGTAACTAGTTGATCTTGAAGCAAGAGCCGAGAGCTTACATATCTCACACTGAAATCGACAATAGTCCAACACAAGAAAATAGTTTTCCTACAAATGGATTTTTCATGAAGGAAGAAGAAAGTGATAAGTACATGTAAACCTTTTTTCTTGAGTTATTAAACAGGTATGAAGTTCATAAAGGACCCCTCTCCCCGGTAAATTAGTAAATGTATGGTTTTTATTTTTCAACAGTTTAACTAAATGTAGCTGTTTCAAATATGAGAGATAACTCCACAGGACGAATGTCATATACATGTAGGGGAGAGAACTCTGAATATTCCAACCCAACACATATGGTCAGCTAAACTTCATTCAGTTCTGAAGGACTGTGACCCTGACCTTGGACAAATTGATCTCAAAATGTATGGCTCCTCTCCGCCATGCAAGTAAGGTATACTCAAAGTTTGGTACCATTCCATACCTTGAAGCTAGAGATATCGCATGGACAACAAATTATGTTAATGGATGAATGGACAGAACTCAACATCGCCTTACACGAATTCGTCTTCGACAGGCATATGAAAATGTGACTTTTAATGATTTCTTGATTTTGGGGTCACCGTGACCTTGACCTTTGACTCGCATTTTGGTATGTAACACGTCCCTCTAATGTATCTACTGGCAGAATTTTTTAATGATTTCCTGATTTTGGGATCAGTGACCTTGCCTATTGACCTTGAGCTAAATTTTGGTAGATAACAAATCGTCTCCCCATAATTTCTCAATGGACACAAAAAATCATGATTTTTAACAATTTCGCGATTTTGGGGTCACAGTGACCTTGACCTTTGACCAGGTCACTAGACCTACATTTTGATATGTGACACATCGTGTCCCCCTAATGTATCTGACGCAAAAACATGTTATTTTTTAAAAAAATCTGATTTTGGGGTCAGTGATCTTTGACCTTCCACCTTGACCTATTTTTTGGTATGCGACACTTCATTTCGCCCTATTGAATCCATCTACAAAACAAATTGTAATTTTTAATGATTTCCTGATTTTTAGGTCACACTGACCTTTGACCGATTCTGGGGTCACAGTGACCTTGCTCATTGACCTGGATCTAAATTTCGGTACGTGAAGAAACAGCTCCCTGTAATTTCTCAATGGACTAAAAAAATCATGAGTTTTAACAATTTCACAATTTTGGGGTCAAAATGACCTTGTTCTTGACCTACATTTTGGTAGGTGACGCATCTTGTCCCCCTAATGTATCTACTGACCACAACAAATGTTATTTTTAATCATTTCCTGATTTTGGGGTCACGGTGACCTTTGACCTTCGACCTTGACCTAATTTTTGGTATTCGACACTTCATGTCCCCCTATTGAATCCATTCACAAAAAAAAAATAGATTTTTTTTAATAATTTCCTGATTTTTTTGTCACACTGACCTTTTGACATCGGACCTCGACCTCAGAACGCAAGACATCGTTCCCCTAGGGCATCCACTCACCAAAAATTAGAACTGTAGATAGAAAACTGTCAATGACCAATGATTTCCTGATTTTAGGCAACAGTGACCTTTGACCTCTGACCTTGACCTTCATTTTGGTACGCGACACATCGTATCCTCATAGGTTATCCACTCACCAAAAATTAGAACTGTAGATAGAAAACTGTCCCAGATACAGACCGGACACGAGAGACGGACAGATGGACAGACGGACGGAAACCGCCATCACATAATACGTCCGCCTTTTGGCGGGCGTATAAAAAGTCGGCTGCTCCTGGACCTAACACTTTATCGTTTTCATTCCTGGCTATGACATTGAATCGTGTTGATAACAATTTTAATCACGGACTAATACAGTGTAAGTTATTTAAAGTTAAATACATTCTTAATAAATACATTTAAACATTTACCTTGTCTTCTCTCTGGTAGGTCTGTAACAACACGAAGGTCTGTGATACTACTATGTGAAGATCTGTGATCTGTAAAGCTGTGAGCTGAATAATGATTGCCTATGGTGAAATCGTCATAATCGAGTAAACATAACACTTAAGAAATAATGTCATTACGCCCACATCTGTCATACGTCAAACAGCTGCATCGTAAACCGAACACTCGAGAAGCTCAAAACAAAATACTTGAGACGTGCCACGTACACGCACATCCTGTATCCCGTTCATTGACAACAAAGCACGTCAGTTTCAAATAAACACTTGAGATATATAGTGTAAGCTCTGTTTACCGACGGATTGGAGGTTACAAACTCTGACATTGGGAGAATGCTACGTGCAAACTTCAAAAAAATTAAGGTGGGGAAATGACCGCGACTGTGATTGTCGACAGATCGAATTACAACACGTGATATTAGGATGGGGGAAACCTCATACTGTCGTGAGGGAAAATGTCGGTGGAGAAACTGTCGCTGGGGAAAGTGTCGTCGAGGGATAATGTCGGTAATCCTTCCCAAATATTACAGAGTGGATGGAAAACCGTGAGACAACCGACCCCACCCATTTTTGTCAAGTCCCTACTGCAAGAAACGAACTTTCTAGTCCATAACAGAATAGTGGATGAAAACTGTCGCATTTTTGTTTAATGCATCGTGTATTGCCTCCATTTACTGACAGTTTTGTGTCCAATCTTAATATCACCCATGAATCAACTTTACAATTTGCTAAAGTGTGATGTACTCAGTGTCATTTTAAATAAAATTGAATATTGACAGAGTACATGAGTATTTTATCGATGAAAGTGGACAAATGTAACGAAACGAAAATAAAATGTAACATCCTTGCTTTAAAGAGCACATCGTTATTTCAGCAAATCCGAACACAACTCTCAGTAACTTCATCAACTTGTATTCATCAGCCTATTATGTTTTCATTCATATATTTATAGAGTTCCAGGTTAAAGCCAGGACTCCCTGGCCCAGTCCGGTTCTTGACTCTCCTTTTGCTCTATGAACCTAACGCGCTCGGAATTTATCATCAATAGCCAGTGGGTAGTGCAGTTGGCATGGCTGCAGTTTTCAGCGTGTCGGTAACAGGACTGAAAAGGATTTGAGCAGGTATACCAACAGAAAACTACATAAAGTATTGGTCCGTGTAAAGCTTAACATTTCAATTTTCACCAGCAACACCAGTATTAATTTTATTTTATTTTTTTCAAATATTTTTTGGCACTGACGCCTCGGAATATGAGTGGGCATTTGGAACTGACGAACGAAAGTCTACGAACCTGCCACCCGAAATCTTCGAGAAATTTGAGAATGATGACCCTCGGCCGGTTCTTTAATTTTCATATTTATATCTGTTGAACTAAAGTTCACAGGAAAATATGACACTTCCCCTGACATAGTCCATGCATGAGTAGGTTGTTTGCTGTATTGTTCTCGGTAAAGCCTTTGTCGGAAGGCACGCGAACATGTGTGAATATGATAATTTCAGTGCATATGCGCAAAACTTCGAGTAAAGAACAAGAGAGGATATGAATTACATAAACTGATATGATATGGAGAACGCATTCGCAAATTTTTTATTTTTAAGCGGGATTAAGAGCGTTCCTTCGAGAGAAGGAAAACATATTCCAAACGAGCCGCCATTACTCGAATAAGTATTCCAGTAAAAATTATTAACGACACTCTGAGAGAAACGAGACTAGAGCGCATCATGCCAGCATCTTGTGTCGATCGTCGTGATTAGCCAGTCGTCTTTATGTTCGCTCACCCCGTTTATGGGATAACGAGCTCGTCATCTTGCACGGGTTTTAAAGAGTATTATATGGGAAAATCCCATCATTTTCTGACAAATAATCCAATAATTGAGTTTTGATAAAAGCTATACCATAAATCAGCGCTCAGTACATCTCGTTCCATATTTATGGCGTTTATCACATTTACCCGTGTACAAGGGGTGGGGGGGGGGGGGGGGGGGGTGCTTGTGAGGAATTTTTTAATTCTCATTGCCTTGTGCTCTGTGGGGCATGTCTATCTTTAATCAACCAGTTGGATGAAGCCCCGGGAGAATTTCTAGTACATGTACATTAGCAGACCAAACTGAAACATCCCGGGCGCGGTTCACCATAACGGCCCAATGATTGTAACACATTCATGTTGAGCGACTGGTGACGTCACTGCGATTTATGCACGTTGGATCCCAACATATCCTCTATTTTGTGAATAACGATATCAGGATTTATAATTAACGTGAATTATGGGAAAGAAATGATACGTGCACGATATGATAAAAACTCCACTTTATCAGAAGAAATATATGCGTGTGAGCCAGAGCTTGTCACTGGTCTATGCGGTGGCCTAATGGTTAGAGCGTTGGTCTCGTAAGCGGTAAAGTACGGGGATCAATCCCAGGCCGGGTCATACCGAAGACTTGAAAAAATGAAACTTGTTGCTTTTTCGCTTACGCTCAGCATTAAGAAGATAGAACAAGGCATGGAATAAAAGAAAATAAAAGAAATAACATCTCAAGATCCCAAGATCTCAAGACAAAAGTTATATGATGTTATAACATATTTATTAATCTCTTAATCGGATGACGTAAAGTTGCAAAAAAAGAGATAGTGCCGTGTCAAAGGTGCCATCCATGTATCAATTGTCGGAACTTGACAGATGACGCAGACCATCTTCTGTACCAAACAGGATGATACGTTTTCTGGACTGCACGCCGTTGTCGTAGAACAGGAAAATACCTTGGTCATCTCCTGTCGTTGTCCATGCGTCTTCAATTCTCAACTCCTGGAGGGACGATGGCATTGGAATGATCATTTTCGTTGCCTTCGAATGGTCCTTTTCATAAAATCTATCTGACCAAGTGCAATTCTCCCACCGGCAGTCATTTGGGCAACAATGATCTGTCCTGGATTTCCCCGGTTGGCAACTGCTGGATGTCGTACGACCTTGCGAACCTTTGCTGCCTCAACTTGAAAATTGTTAGGATCATGGCTTTGGTCAATGGAGGAGTGAAGATTAATGGTCCACTCCTTTTGTAGTAATTGTTTAGTGTACACCAGTCATTATAATCCTTATAGCTGAAATACACAAACAATGACAAGGATCATAGGGAATAGAAATTTATGAATTTCTATATTAAAAACGTAAAAATTCTGTCTAAAATAGCTATTTTTGGGTGAGATGGGGGTTTTGTCCGACTTTTCAATTTTGGGGGTTTTGTCCGTGGGTGTTTTGTCCTAGGGGGTTTTGTTCTAGGGGTTTTGTCCGGATCCCAAAATGGCAGCATTTGATCTGCTCTGTTACAAGTAGGTGCAAAAAAGTTTATATATACCGATACCAAAAAATTAAAAATGGAAGTACAGTTAGAGCTACCACTCCAGTCATTCAAGATAAAGTTGATTCGATATGTTTGCTCTGCTGAACACCATGATCTTAACCCTACCTGGCCTGGGCGATATGGGGTGTATCACAGACTGGGGGGGGGGGAGGGGCGGAAAGTGCTCCCCCTATATATTTTCTCTACCACTAAGGCTAGAGCACTGAAACTTACCACACAGTATCTTGGGTTCAAGCTCTAGCGGGAAATGTAAAAAAATCCAAGATGGCCGCCATGATGTCACAGTGACGTCATCTTCTCGGAATCCATTTTTCGACCTTATTGGGGGCGATTTTTCATTTTTCCGATTTTTCTCTCGAAAAAAATCAAATAAAATCTAGAATAATTAGTTTTGCATAAATAAAATACGTTCAAGGCCTTTTAGGTAAGGAAAATGTGAAGAAATTGAGAGAAAAGATTGAAAAACACTACTTTCACGGATACCACATGGCCGCCATTTTGAATTTACCCATGATCCTCTGCCCCGGGGTATATGAAAATAGGCTCAAAATGAACCCAATAAGATAAGCTTTAAAGTCACCAAGTTTCAGCCTCCTCGGTTTTGTCGTTTCGAAGCAGCACACAAAAGTTCACTAGAGGGGCACTATTCCAGTAAAAATTATTATCGACACTCTGAGAGAAAGGGGACTAGAGCGCATCATGCCTGAGTAGTATAGTCTACCATTTTAAAGCCGCATTTTGCCGGGGGAGATAACTCTTGCATCCACCAGGGGGCGCTGTTTCCAGGTTAAAGGTATAGGGAACTCCCCGTCATCTCCCCAAGAGTTCCGCCAGGGGAGGGAGTTCCGCCAGGGAGCGCCACCAGCTCAAGGTCACTATAGTTCCGGAAAAGGGCCCCTGGGCATGTATTCTTCCGCGGTGATGCGGTCTGGCGGTGATGCGGTCGCGGGAAAAAGCTTCCGCGGAGAAAAAGTAGTCCCCAGATTTCAAATACGCTGCATCGTCCGATTGGGTCGAGTGAGGTATCAAAGTGAAGCATTCGTGAAGGGGCATCCAGTCATGGGTGGGTGCATGAAATATTAGGATTTTTTCCCGAAACTATAAAAAGCGGAACACGGACTTTACCCCTAAAATAGGGGAAAACCCCTATCAACCCTAGCCAAAAGGGCTAATATCGGTCCCCGGGCTTATCGGGGCCTGCCTATCAAGTCTATGGGGTGGGTGCATGTAAAATTAGGATTTTTTCCGAAAATATAAAAAGCAGAATGCGGACTTTACCCCTAAAATAGGGGAAAATCCCGATCAACCCTAGTCAAAAGGGCTAATATCGGTCCCCAGGTTTATCGGGGCCTGCTTATCAAGTCAATGGGGTGGGTGCATGTAAAATTAGGATTCTTTCCCGAAACTATAAAAAGCGGAACACGGACTTTACCCCTACAATAGGGGTCTGTATTGTACAATATAAGTGAAAATGCCTGTATGGGGTATGGAGATGGTCAATTTGTTTCGTGGGCTTTACTATGGCTTGTGGGGTCTCGTTTTTCCCGTCTCGCCAAGAAAATGACAATGGGAAGGGTCCCGGAGCGAATCGATGAAATTTTTGGGAAAAGTACCATATAGCCCATATATTCCCATACTGGCTATATGGGGGTATAGGTTCAACCTTGGAAATTCACACACGTTCATTGTGATATGGGCTGTTTGGATTTGTTTTTCACGTCTCGTCATTTAGAACACGATGGGAAGGGTCTCGGAGCGCAACGGTGAAATTTTTGGAACAGTACCATATAGCCCATATAGTCCCATACTGGCTATATGGGGGTATAGGTTCAACCTTGGAAATTCACACACGTTCATTGTGATATGGGCTGTTTGGAGTTGTTTTTCACGTCTCGTCATTTAGAACACGATGGGAAGGGTCCCGGAGCGAATCGGTGAAATTTTGGGAAAAGTACCGTGTAGGCCTGTATATAGGCCTATAGGCTGGCTATATGGGGGTAGAATGCGACGTTAAACCCTAATTCTCTCTCTCTCTCTCTCCCTATATGGGGGTATAGGTTCAACCTGGGAAATTCACACACGTTCATTGTGATATGGGTTGCTTGGATTTGTTTTTCACGTCTAGTCATTTAGAACACGATGGGAAGGGTCTCGGAGCGCAACGGTGAACTTTTTGGAAAAGTACCATATCGCCCATATAGTCCCATACTGGCTATATGTGGGTATAGGTTCAACCTTGGAAATTCACACACGTTCATTGTGATATGGGCTGTTTGGATTTGTTTTTCACGTCTCGTCATTTGGAACACGATGGGAAGGGTCCTGGAGCGAAACGGTGAAATTTTTGGAAAAGTTCACCGAGGCCTGGGTAGGCCCATAGGCCTATACTGCATGTCCGGCTTTCATGAAATTAACAACTGCTGATAAATTTATTTTCATAATGTCATGCCGTGATAGTCCAACAATAATTAATACAGTGTGTTCTTTACCAAAGCTATATTCACGTTCAGATATACGCGTTCATGTATATAGATTACATGTGCTTCTGTTTTGCATTTCAGTATTTTACTGTTGTACTGATCTTATTTACTCTTGTACTCTGCCATATCTGGTGTTCGTACAATAAAATCTTGAATCTTGAATCTTGAATCTTGGCTATGGTGGTATAGGCCCATACGGGGTGGACGTTTTGGGGTCTAGGTGAGACCCTAATGATCCTATGATGTCGTATGAGGTCTTATTTTGAAGCTCGCGTGGAGGACCATCCGACTGGACTAATGGTTCGTCCGTTTTCAATAGTCTGCGTCTGGCCGTAGTATAGAAAGCGGGCATTTTGGGGGGGTATGTGGGTGTGTGTTTGGGGTAGAGATGGACCGCTATGGGTCCGAATGGGTCGTGGAAGGTGTCAAAGTGAAGCTTGTGTGGGTTAGTCAGAATGGTGTGTTTTTAAGTGCAAGTCGCGTCAATCTGCGCATGCGCAGTTGGTTGTAGTAAGTAAAGTGGCCATTTTGGGGCAGTACTTGAAGGTATTTGGGGTCGAGATGGACCATCCTTGGTCCGAATGCGTCCTGGAAGGTGTCATCTTGTAGCTCTCGGGGTGTAGACCCCGATTTGAGGGCTGCCCACGTCACCTGGGACGTCATCGGTGACGTCATCAGTACGAGTAGTAGCGAAAGTGGGCATTTTAGGGCACTGAAGGATGATATTTGGGGTAGAGAGGGACCATCCTTGGTCCGAATGCGTCGTGGGAGGTGTCATCTTGTAGCTCTCGGGATGTAGATCCCGATTTGAGGGCTGCCCACGTCACCTGTGACGTCATCGGTGACGTCATCAGTACGAGTATTAGCGAAAGCGGGTATTTTGGGACAGTGAAGGAAGGTATTTGGTGTAGAGATGGACCATCCTTGGTTCCAATGCGTCGTGTGAGGTGTCATCCTGTAGCAACGCCCGCCAACACCAAGCTCAATGATTTAACGCCCTGGTGAAATAGCTCAGAAGCTCTGATTTTCTAGATATTCCATGGAATTGTCACTCATTCTTCGAAATGCAGTGACGTCCGTCGTTACGCCTTAACAGACCGGAGAGAGTACAACAACAACAACAAGGATGAGCCATGAGAGAACAACAACAACAATAAGTTTGTTCATATAGTTTTTTCTCCCCAATGTTACATCATACCCACGCTGGGGGAGCCGCGTTGGGTATATTTACAATTCAAGAAGACTCTTGTCCAATCAGAGGACACCATTTGCATTTGTCATATTCGTTCCTGTCCGTTAGATGTATTCTTGTCCAATCAGAAGTCTCCATTTCAGAAAGTTCCATCTTCGGCCATGTTTGCTCTGAACCGTTTATTCTAATCATCGTCGGGCAGGCCAGGATACCGTTGAGGCAACATATCCCCAGATAGTTGTTTGTGCATTCTGAGTATCTATCAGTGCATGGGTGAATACATTCACCAAGATTCCGTAATTTGGTCACGAAGAACGTAACATTGGTCACCCTCTCCACGAACCATTGGGTGTTGGGGCGTTGTTCATAGGCCCATTGCAAGACATCCAATTGGACCACTTGGTCCAGCACGGGCTTTAGCGATGTCCGGTTAATGATGGTAAACGGTTGGTCAAATACCCGGATGTTACTGCTCGGGTAAAAGTATCGGACTTGATCTGTCTCCTTATGCTGCAGTACATAACCAAACGCCAGATTTAATTTGAAGGACGTAGCTTGGTCATTGAAGATGGCTTCCACGTAGTTGCGTAGACGGGTGAGGCCAGTCAGTCGGAAATTGTAGATATCTTGAATAGGGCGATGACGGTGGAAACAGTGCCGTATCATGGGCCAATGGCGCCGATAGATGTCACTCACTGGATGGGCGTCCTGTAAGAGATCGCTGGGAACATCCACCGCATCTTCCAGAAAATGTTCGTTGTTGTCAGGCGTATGACTGGGAACAGTAATGCTAGGGACCGGCTGGATATCTAGGCTCTTCTGAACTTTGGGTATAGGCGGGCACTCCGTGATCGCATCACCAGTGACATTCGTCTCCCCGGGCTCATCTTCACTAGGTCTGACCCTCATGGGTGCCTCTTTAGTGGAAAGTTGTCGCTCATACCGTGGTGATGGACTATGAATCAAACGTTGGTGCTGTCTTAACTGACTGGGTCGTTTGAAGAGTTGACCACAACCGTTACATTGTTCCGTCGCGCCCTCGTGGAATGAGCGTTCGTGGCACAGTAAATGATCCTCCCGATTGAATGACCGTGCGCAGGTTGTACAAGTATACTGAGCATCGTTGTGGGTGGAGGCCTTGTGGCGTCGTAAATTATCTAGACGAGTAAACAGCTTCTGGCAAGTTGTGCAAGAGAACATATCGGCTGTGGATCTGGAAATGAAGAATGCCCTAAATTTCCACTTTTATACGTTTTTCCGTGACATTCGTGTCTTTTCGGCAACCTTCGTGTCTCTTCGGTCACCTCCGTGTCTTTTCGGTGACGTCCGTGACTATTCAGGCACCTCCGTGTCTCTTCGGTAACCTCCGTGTCTTTTCGGCAACCTCCGTGTCTTTTCGGTGACGTCCGTGACTCTTTGGGCACCTCCGTGTCTCTTCGGTAACCTCCGTGACATCTTCGGTCACCTCCGTGTCTCTTCGGTGACCTCCGTGACATCTTCGGTAACCCCTGTGTCTCTTTGGGCACCTCCGTGACATCTTTGGTCACCTCCGTGTCTCTTCGGTCACCTCCGTAACTATCCGGCTGTTCAGGTGTAAACCCCGATGTACCCGTATGGAACACACAGCTAAAGGACCTGGATAGAAGTACCCGGATGTAGGCGCGGACGTCATTGACAAGAGCCCGGATGTACAAGATCCCGGATGTACCCGGATGTAAAAGTCCTCGGATGTAAAAGTCCCCGGATGTTTACGAATGTTCCACCATTCCGGACTTCTATCAGGTCCATGTCCAGAAGCTCTCATGTGCTGCAGGTGAATAGTCCTATTGTGTGTGTATGCATGTGTGTATGCGTCTGTGTGTGTGGGTGTGTCTTTCCTCCCAAGTGGGGACTTGAGTGTGAATACACACCTTACAAGTGAGGACCTTATTGACAACTGGGGACCTGAACCCAAGTCCTCAGTTGTATCTTTATTTAATCTGGCTTCAGAGGGTTATCTGACCCCCAAAACCCTCGAAATTGTAAAGTCCCCAGTTGGAATTTTCAACGGGTTTTGTGTATACGACTAGTGTGTGAAGTTCTCAGTTGTGAGCATGTTTGTGAAGTGTGTCCGATATTCAATTTTATTGTAAAAATTCACATCTCATGATTGGAGATTTTTCGAACAGCTGACACTCATCCTTATATCCATTGAAAGATGATTATAACAAAAAATAACTGATAAAAAGCTTATTTCATAGAGTTCCCAGTTGTAGGTGTACAGTAAGAAGTCCCCAGTTGGGAGCCTTTACACGTATGTGTGTGGGTGTGTGCATGCGTGTGTGCGTGTGCGTGTGCGTGTACGCGTGTGTTTGTGTATGTGTGCGCGTGTGTATGAGTGTGTGTATGTATGCATTGCGTCTGTGTGTATGCGTGTATGCGTCTGTGTGTATGTGTGTGTGTGTGTATGCAGCCACCATCACCACCATCACCACTACCACCACCACACACCACCACTACCACCACCACCACCACCACCGGGCGTTGACGCCCGTCAACGCCACGACCACCACCACACACCACCACACCACCGCACCATCACCACGACCACCACCACTGGGCACACATACCTGGTGCACCCTGTACCCTATAGCCCGTAGGTCATAGGGTACACCAGGGTGTGGGTGCGATCGGAGCTTTTGGAGCTCAAAGCGTGTGGAGCTCAGAGCTCGGAAGTGACATTTGCATATGACCTCTGTGAGGCCACTTCCGCTTCCGTTCACGTGACCCGAACTGACCTTTGACCCCTGCGCGCGCTAACAATACCGGATAAAAATTGCGCGCAGGGGTCAAAGGTCAGTTCGGGTCACGTGAACGAAGGCGGAAGTGACCTCACAGAGGTCATATGCAAATGTCACTTCCGAGCTCTGAGCTCCACACGCTTTGAGCTCCAAGAGCTCCGATCGCACTCACACCCTGGTGTACCCTATGCCCTACGGGCTATAGGGTACAGGGTGCACCAGGTATGTGTGCCCAGTGGTGGTGGTCGTGGTGGTGGTGCGGTGGTGTGGTGGTGTGTGGTGGTAGTGGTGGCGGTGACGGGCGGTGGTGGTGGTGGTAGTGGTGGTTTGTGGTGGTGTGTGGTGGTGGTAGTGGTGATGATGGTGGTGGTCGTGGTTGCATACACACACACACGATACACACAGACGCATACACGCATACACAGACACAATGGGCACATACACATTCATACACACGCGCACACACCAACACACACACACGCATACACACACACGCGTAAACACAATCGCAAGCACACACATACATACACACAGAGGCATACGTACACATACACACACACGCACATGCACGCACACACACACACACGCACGCACTCCCACGCACACACACACAGACGCATACACACATGCATACACACACAATATGACTATTCACATGCAGGACATGAGAGCTTCTGGACATGGACCTGATAGAAGTCCGGAATGGTGGAACATTCGTAAACATTCGGGCACTTTTACATCCGGGGACTTTTACATCCGGGTACATCCGGGATCTTGTATATCCGGGCTCTTGTCAATGACGTCCGCGCCTACAACCGGGTACTTTTATCCAGGTCCTTTAGCTGTGTGTTCCATACGGGTACATCGGGGTTTACACCTGAACAGACGGATAGTTACGGAGGTGACCGAAGATGTCACGGAGGTGCCCGAAGAGGCACGGGGGTTACCGAAGATGTCACGGGGATCACCGAAGAGACACGAAGGTGACCGAAGATGTCACGGAGGTTACCGAAGAGACACGGAGGTGCCCGAAGAGTCACGGACGTCACCGACAAGACACGGAGGTGACCGAAGAGACACGGAGGTTGCCGAAAAGATACGGAGGTTACCGAAGAGACACGGAGGTGCCCGAATAATCACGGACGTCACCGAAAAGACACGGAGGTGACCGAAGAGACACGAATGTCACGGAAAAACGTATAAAAGTGGGAATTTTTACGGCATTCTTCATTTCCAGATCCACAGCCGATATGTTCTCTTGCACAACTTGCCAGAAGCTGTTTACTCGTCTAGATAATTTACGACGCCACGAGGCCTCCACCCACAACGATGCTCGGTATAATTGTACAACCTGCGCACGGTCATTCAATCGGGACGATCATTTACTGCACCACGAACGCTCATTCCACGAGGGCGCGACGGAACAACGTAACGGTTGTGATCAACTCTTCAAACGACCCAGTCAGTTAAGACAGCACCAACGTTTGATTCATAGTCCATCACCACGGTATGAGCGACAACTTTCCACTAAAGAGGCACCCATGAGGGTCAGACCTAGTGAAGATGAGCCCGGGGAGACGAATGTCACAGGTGATGCGATCACGGAGAGCCCGCCTATACCCAAAGTTCAGAAGAGCCTAGATATCCAGCCGGTCCCTAGCATTACTGTTCCCAGTCATACGCCTGACAACAACGAACATTTTCTGGAAGATGCGGTGGATGTTCTCAGCGATCTCTTACAGGACGCCCATCCAGTGAGTGACATCTATCGGCGCCATTGGCCCATGATACGGCACTGTTTCCACCGTCATCGCCCTATTCAAGATATCTACAATTTCCGACTGACGGGCCTCACCCGTCTACGCAACTACGTGGAAGCCATCTTCAATGACCAAGCTACGTCCTTCAAATTAAATCTGGCGTTTGGTTATGTACTGCAGCATAAGGAGACAGATCAAGTCCGATACTTTTACCCGAGCAGTAACATCCGGGTATTTGACCAACCGTTTACCATCATTAACCGGACATCGCTAAAGCCCGTGCTGGACCAAGTGGACCAATTGGATGTCTTGCAATGGGCCTATGAACGCTCCAACACCCAATGGTTCGTGGAAAGGGTGACCAATGTTACGTTCTTCGTGACCAAATTACGCAATCTTCCCATCGGGTGAATGTATTCACCCATGCACTGATAGATACTCAGAATGCACAAACAACTATCTGAGGATATGTTCCCTCAACGGTATCCTGGCCTGCCCGACGATGATTAGAATAGACGGTTCGGAGGAACTTTCTGAAATGGAGACTTATGATTGGACAAGAATACATCTAACGGACAGGAACGAACATGACAAATGCAAATGGTGTCCTCTGATTGGACAAGTCTTCTTGAATTGTAAATATACCCAACGCGGCTCCCCCAGCGTGGGTATGATGTAACATTGGGGAGAATAAACTATATGAAAAAACTTCTTGTTGTTGTTGTTCTCTCATGGCTCATCCTTGATGTTGTTGTTGTACTCTCTCCGATCTGTTAAGGCGTAGCGACGGACGTCACTGCATTTCGAAGAATGAGTGACAATTCCATGGAATATCTAGAAAATCAGAGCTTCTGAGCTATTTCACCAGGGCGTTGAATCATTGAGCTTGGTGTTGGCGGGCGTTGCTACAAGATGACACCTCACACGATGCATTCGGACCAAGGATGGTCCATCTCTACACCAAATACCTGCCTTCACTGTCCCAAAATACCCGCTTTCGCTACTACTCGTACTGATGACGGCATCGATGACGTCACAGATGACGCGGACATCCCTCAAATCGGAATGTACACCCCGAGAGCTACAACATGACACTTCCCTAGATACATTCGGACCAAAGATGGTCCCTGTCTACCCCAAATACCTTCCTGTACTGCCCTAAAATGCCCACTTTCGCTACTACTCGTACTGATGACGTCACCGATGACGTCACAGGTGACGCGGACATCCCTCAAATCGGGATGTACACCCCGAGAGCTACAACATGACACTTCCCTAGACACATTCGGACCAAAGATGGTCCCTCTCTACCACAAATACCTTCCTTCACTGCCCCAAAATGCCCACTTTCGCTACTACTCGTACTGATGACGTCACCGATGACGTCACAGGTGACGTGGGCAGCCCTTAAATCGGGGTCTACACACCGAGAGCTACAAGATGACACCTCCCACAACGCATTCGGACCAAGGATGGTCCCTCTCTACCCCAAATATCATCCTTCAGGGCCCTAAAATGCCCACTTTCGCTACTACTCGTACTGATGACGTAACAGGTGACGTGGGCAGCCCTCAAATCGGGGTCTACACCCCAAGAGCTACAAGATGACACCTTACAGGACGCATTCGGACCAAGGATGGTCCATCTCGACCCCAAATACCTTCCTGTACTGCCCCAAAATGGCCACTTTACTTACTACAACCAATTGCGCATGCGCAGATTGACGCGACTTGCACTTAAAAACACAGCATTCTGACTCTAACCCACACAAGCTTCACTTTGACACCTTCCACGACCCATTCGGACCCATAGCGGTCCATCTCTACCCCAAACACACACCCACATACCCCCCCAAAATGCCTGCTTTCTATACTACGGCCAGACTGCGCATGCGCAAACTATTGGAAACGGACGAACCATTAGTCCAGTCGGATGCTCCTCCACGAGAGCTTCAAAATAAGACCTCATACGACATCATAGGATCATTAGTCGCTCACCTAGACCCCAAAACGTCCACCCCGTATGGGCCTATACCCCCATAGCCATGCAGTATAGGCCTATGGGCCTACCCAGGCCTCGGTGAACTTTTCCAAAAATTTCACCGTTTCGCTCCGGGACCCTCCCCATCGTGTTCTAAATGACTAGACGTGAAAAACAAATCCAAACAGCCCATATCACAATGAACGTGTGTGAATTTCCAAGGTTGAACCTATACCCCCATATAGCCAGTATGGGACTATATGGGCTATATGGTACTTTTCCCAAAAATTTCACCGATTCGCTCCGGGACCCTTCCCATTGTCATTTTCTTGGCGAGACGAGAAAAACGAGACCCCACAACCCATATCATAATGAACGTGTGTGAATTTCCCAGGTTGAACCTATACCCCCGTATAGCCAGCCTATAGGCCTATATACAGACCTCGGTGACTTTTCCCAAAAAATTCACCGATTCGCTCCGGGACCCTTTCCATTGTGATTTTCTTGGCAAGACGAGAAAAACGAGACCCCACAACCCATATCAAAGCCCACAAAAAAAATTGACCACCCCTCCCTCCACATAGCCAGTATGAGCCTATATACAGACCTCGGTGACTTTTCCCAAAAATTTCACCGATTCGCTCCGGAACCCTTCCCATTGTCATTTTCTTGGCGAGACGAGAAAAACGAGACCCCACAAGCCATAGTAAAGCCCACGAAACAAGTTGACCATCCCCATACCCTATACAGGCATTTTCACTTATATTGTACAATACAGACCCCTATTGTAGGGGTAAAGTCCGTGTTCCGCTTTTTATAGTTTCGGGAAAAAATCCTAATTTTACATGCACCCACCCCGTTGACTTGATAGGCAGGCCCCGATAAGCCCGGGGACCGATATTAGCCCTTTTGGCTAGGGTTGATAGGGGTTTTCCCCTATTTTAGGGGTAAAATCCGTATTCAGCTTTTTATATTTTCGGGAAAAAATCCTAATTTTACATGCACCCACCCCGTTGACTTGATAGGCAGGTCCCAATAAGCCCGGGGACCGATATTAGCACTTTTGGCTAGGCTTGATAGATGTTTTCCCCTATTTTAGGGGTAAAGTCCGTGTTCCGCTTTTTATAGTTTCGGGAAAAAATCCTAATTTTACATGCCACACCCATGACTGGATGCCCCTTCACGAATGCTTCACTTTGATACCTCACTCTACCCAATCGGACCATGCAGCGTATTTGAAGTCTGGGGACTACTTTTTCTCCGCGGTAGCTTTTTCCCGCGACCGCATCACCGCCAGACCGCATCACCGCGGAAGAATACATGCCCAGGGGCCCTTTGCCGGAACTATAGTGACCTTGAGGTAGTGGCGCCCCCTGGCGGAACTCCCTCCCCTGGCGGAACTCTTGGGGAGATGACGGGGAGGTCCCTATACCTTTAACCTGGAAACAGCGCCCCCTGGTGGATGCAAGAGTTATCTCCCCCGGCAAAATGTGGCTTTAAAATGGTAGACTATACTACTTGCCTGCAGCTTGTGTCGAGCGTCGTGATTGGCAGAAACAAATTGTTTGTACCACGTTTGTTAAAATTCTCCTTTACATGTATTTCTCCGATATTCCCCAGTGAAAATAGTTGTGGGCTGGGAGTCCATGACATTATCCCCCAACGACAGTTTCCCCACCGACATTTTCCCCCACGACAGTATCCCCACACGACATTTTCTCCAGGCGACATTTTCTCCCACCCTAATATTGCGTGCTGTTCGTGGAAGACTTAATTAATCAACAAGCAGGAGCAGTAAGATGAAGGCAATTGGCGAGTGAAACAAAGGTAGTCTAGATGACTTATCATGGGATTACGAATTAATCAACAAGGAGGAGCAGTAAGATGAAGGCAATTGGCGAGTGAAACAAAGGTAGGCTAGATGACTTATCATGGGATTACGGATTAATCACTCAGTCAGCTTAACTAAGAGTATAATATAAACAATGCTGCAAAGAAATTTGAAGTTATTTATTCGGATCGTAACTTAAGAAGATTATATGCCAATGAATGAAAAGTGATCAAAAATTTCCTCTGCATGAAAGCGGCAAAAATTTGATATTGTTATTTGATCACTTCAACAATACTCCTTAAATTTCTAGAACTCTCCTACGTGTAAACTTAAAAAAATCAAGATGGGGAAATGACCACGACTGCGATTGTCGGCAGGTCGTAATTTTTACAGCACGTAATATCAGGGTGCGGAAAATGTCGCCTGGGAAAAATGTCGTGTGGGGATACTGTCGTGGGGGAAATTGTCGCTGGGGAAAATGTCGCTGTGGGGAAACTGTCGTTGGGGGATAATGTCGGTACCCCGTGGGCTGGTGTTCACTTCTCGAATAAGCCCATTGGGATTTTGTCCATATGGGCATCAAGCCTATTGAGCTGCTGTCCTTAAGGGATCCTGTCCGGTGTCTCTTTATTGCGTTCTATAGCGTATTATTATGAATAAACTTATCTGTTACAACATAATATTATGACTGAACCCAGAAAAAATAAAAAGCGTAGTACATTGGTTACAGCAAGTAGGTATAGAGGTTAAGTATGAGAAAATACAAATCATACAAATATGTCGTATATCGCTACCAAATATACGGTAACAAGCGCCCTTATCCATTTTCGTCCATTTATTTTCAGAAAATAAATCGCACACCAAAATATATTCTTGGATTATTTATTACATTTCTTGAATATATGTCATATGGTGCACCATGATCACCATTTCTATCTAAAAATACGCCGTAACAATTTCGCTTCAAACAAGTACTTTTAACTGCCTTAACTCCTACATAATGACATGGCCATGTATTTCAATGTGAGCACTAGTTGGGCTCAATATGACCTCAAGTACAAATAGATAATAAATTCAACAAGCAAAATCTAACCGGAAGGGTAAGTTGATTACCTGAACACCCGACGGTGAAAACTGAACGTTGATCGTCATTCGGTGAACTAAAAAAAATTAACTGAATAGTTTTTAAGGTTAGGTTCATATTCAAGTGTATATATACTGTATGAATCCAGGACATTTATCCCACTGGACATTTCCCCCAGCGGAAATTTCCCCCAGTGGGCATATCCCCCAGCGGACATTTCTCCCATGGACATTTCCCCCAGTGGGCATTTCCCCCAGCGGACATTTCCTCCAGCGGACATTTCCCCCAGCGGACATTTCCCCCAGTGGACATTTCCTCCAGTGGGCATATCCCCCATGGACATTTCCCCCCGTGGACATTTCCCCCAGCGGACATTTCCCCCAGTGGATATTTCCCCCAGTGGACATTTCCCCAGTGGAAATTTCCCCCAGTGGGCATTTCCCCCAGTGGACATTTCCCCCAGCGGACATTTCGCGGACATTTCCTCCAGTGGGCATATCCCCCATGGACATTTCCCCCAGTGGACATTTCCCCCAGCGGACATTTCCTCCAGTGGACATTTCCCCCAGCGGACATTTCCCCGAGCGGACATTTCCTCCAGTGGGCATATCCCCATGGACATTTCCCCGTGACATTTCCAGCGGACATTTCCAGTGGATATTTCCCCGAGTGGACATTTCCAGTGGAAATTTCCAGTGGGCATTTCCCCCAGTGACATTTCCAGCGGACATTTCCTCCAGTGGGCATATCCCCATGGACATTTCCCCCAGTGATTTCCCCAGCGGACATTTCCAGCGGACATTTCCCCCAGTGGATATTTCCCCGAGTGGACATTTCCCCCAGTGGAAATTTCCCCCAGTGGGCATTTCCCCCAGTGGACATTTCCCCCAGCGGACATTTCCTCCAGTGGGCATATCCCCCATGGACATTTCCCCCAGTGGACATTTCCCCCAGCGGACATTTCCCCCAGTGGACATTTCCCCCAGCGGACATTTCCCCCAGCGGACATTTCCCCCAGTGGGCATATCCCCCATGGACATTTTCCCCAGCGGACATTTCCCCCAGCGGACATTTCCTCCAGTGGGCATATCCCCCAGTGGACATTTCCCCCAGCGGACATTTTCTCCAGTGGACATTTTCCCCAGTGGACATTTCCTCCAGTGTACATTTTCCCCAGTGGACATTTCCCCCAGCGGACATTTCTCCCAGTGGACATTTCCCCCAGCGGACATTTCCCCCAGCGGACATTTCCTCCAGTGGGCATATCCCCCATGGACATTTCCCCCAGCGGACATTTCCCCCAGCGGACATTTCCCCCAGCGGACATTTCCTCCAGTGGGCATATCCCCCAGTGGACATTTCCACCAGCGGACATTTTCCCCAGTGGACATTTTCCCCAGTGGACATTTCCTCCAGTGGACATTTCCCCCAGTGGACATTTCCCAGTGGACATTTCAGCGGACATTTCGGACCTCCAGTGGGTGGACATTCCAGCGGATATTTCCCCCAGCGGACATTTCCCCCAGCGGACATTTCCCCAGCGGACATTTCCCCCAGCGGACATTTCTTCCAGTGGGCATATCCCCCAGTGGACATTTCCCCCAGCGGACATTTCCTCCAGTGGGCATATCCCCCAGTGGACATTTCCCCCAGCGGACATTTCCCCCAGCGGACATTTCCCCCAGCGGACATTTCCCCCAGCGGACATTTCCTCCAGTGGGCATATCCCCCATGGACATTTCCCCCAGCGGACATTTCCTCCAGCGGACATTTCCCCCAGCGGACATTTCCTCCAGTGGGCATATCCCCCAGTGGACATTTCCCCCAGCGGACATTTCCTCCAGTGGGCATATCCCCCAGTGGACATTTCCCCCAGCGGACATTTCCCCCAGCGGACATTTCCCCCAGCGGACATTTCCTCCAGTGGGCATATCCCCCAGTGGACATTTCCCCCAGCGGACATTTCCTCCAGTGGGCATATCCCCCAGTGGACATTTCCCCCAGCGGACATTTTCCCCAGTGGACATTTCCTCCAGTGGACATTTCCCCCAGTGGACATTTCCTCCAGTGGACATTTTCCCACACCCTATATTTTTAGATTAGTTTGAACATAGTTTTTAAATAATTTGACAAAAACACAATTGTTTTAAATATTATTTTATTTTCTATAAAAGGGATATAAGAATTTCCACATGTTGTACGATAAACGAGTGAAATAGTGATAGGATATTATACATATACACAGTATATAGCAGTATTAACAGTCTTATAGCACATTTTAAGACAATATAACACATATTTTTACAATAAGTTTTACGAGAAAGCACATATATTATATAGCACATTTTTAAACGATATAACGCATTGGATCACATAGTGGTACAACACAATATTCATATACATGGTGTATATTTTAACATTTAAGGAAAACATATCATCTAGTGGTAAACTAAATGATGTATTTTTGAACAATATAATTTTGTTTTATTTTTTTTCTTCAGTTTTCACTTTAGTTCAATTTTATTCTAATCAAATGACTTCGTGACACCGACCTACGAACAGTTAATGTTATGCTTTATACCATGTATACATCTTTTATATTGTTTTAAAATGTGCTATAAGACTGTATAATACTGCTATATACTGTGTATATGTATAACTTCTTATCACTATGTGACTCATTAATCGTAAAACATATGTGGAAATCCTTATATCCTTATATATAGAAAATAAAAAATATATATAAAAAAATTGTGTTATTGCCAAATTATTTAAAAACCATGTTCAAAATAACCTAAAAATATAGGGTGGGGGAAATGTCCACTGGGGGAAATGTCCACTGGGGTAAATGCCCACTGGGAGAAATGTCCATAGGGGAAATGTCCGCTGGGGGAAATGTCCACTGGGGGAATTGTCCGTATACCATACTCAATCTATGTATTACTATGAAATGGGCGTTGTCGAGGAGGTGAGGGTCATTAAAAATTTCTATCGCAGCTATTGTTCAATGTAACGCGCTCGAAGAGCCTACGAGACAGATAAATTAGCGATCGAGCGCTCTCGTTGTTCACAGCTAACCTGCTTGTAACGCTCTCCTAACGCATTCCAAGGCCGCGTTAGCAGGTTACTAACGGGCATGCTGTGAATCGTAACGTGCTCGGACTTAATCCCCAATGCGTTAGGTAGAACCTTTAATCTGGTCGGTACTGTACGTCATAAGCCGTAAACACAGCTAAACGAGGAGTACGGGCGGGTCCACCACTGGTTTCAGCTTAGAAATGTAAAAATTATCAGTATTTCTTTTTTTAAATAATTTTTACGCTGTAGAACTGACCTTCACGGACCACTGAGTAGAATACCACGTCAGGATGGTGGGTAATAAGGCGAGAAAAGAAAATAAGGCATGAGCAGAGAGACAGGTGATCAGCATGGGAACCAAGCTGCCCATATACACAAGAAGATAATGGTTTCTTGATAACCCTGGAAAGGTACATACTCGGATAAGATTAGAACAGGAATATCTCAGTGGAAACTATAAAGCCGTATACTCCTCGTTGCTGAAGGCTAACGGTTAGTCCGATACGCATCCCCCACTTTGTTGCGTACGACAAAGGAGAAACGTAAAGAACTCACCTTCAATTAAAACAAGTTCTAAAACACCAGGTGCTGCTGGTATCTAGATGGTGCCCGGTCTCCAGTGATGCGTTATGCTGTCACCACAGGCCCCAAAGAATAAAGATAATCCTGGACTAGCGTCAAGTGCCGCAGGTGGAAAGACGCCAATGTTGTGTTAGAGCGTCAGAAACAAGCTTTCATGTCTGACACTGCTCTTTTAGACCATAGGGGCCAGGACGCCGATAACGCCCGGACTTCATGACCAGATACCTTTACAAATGCCATCCGTCTCTGCGATGCTCCATCATAGGACAACCTAATTGTTTGGGAAAGCCACGAGGAGTTAGTATTCTTAGATATTTTCTGTGGGCTTCGAGGACCAAAAGGCATAAACAGTCGTCATGGTACTCCATGGTACGACGTAAATGCAGAGCCAAGGCACGAACAGGACACATCAACGCCAGGCGAAAGGAAGTCGGAAAATGCCGGAACCTTGAACTCTCTAGATGTATAATCATAGAGATCTTGATTTTTGGCCTCAAATTACAAGCGTGTGGTCCGTCATTCATAATTCAGCCGTCGTCCATTAGAGAATATCCGCGTCCATAATCCAAAGACCTATTCCATATTCCATATAACAGTATTAGCACCAAATTCGAAAAGGCAATCATAGTATACATAAACATAGGCTTGTTTCCTGCAAGAGAGAAGCGGTCAACAGTTTTCAATGATGCGGCAAGACATCATGATGTTCCAAAAATATCAAATCCGTGTCGCTGATCAGTATTCTTGATCCATAATATTCGTTGTAAAGTCGTCATCTAAAGAATGATGTATCTCTGTCACGCTTTGATTGTGACTGTTCATATGAGTACCATCAGGATGTTGAAGTACATGGGTTCATACGGCTAGATAGATAGAGTAGTTAAGACGACATAAGACCTGCGCTGATCATGTCAACTCTATCTAATTTTGTCAGTAGTCCAGTACTATCCAGTGTCATAGAATAAATAACTTGTATTCAATTGATGAAGTGTTGGTGACGCAAATTGACGTAAATAGATGACGTGTTGATGACGTAAGTTGAATACAGGTCATATCCAGGGACCAATCTTTCCTTATTTATTGTACAGTAATTTACCGGTATGACTAGCCTACGTATATCCAGTGTCATATTTGTGAGGGTACCGGTAATTAACTGTCAGCTGTCTAGCTGTTCAGCTCAGCTCACCTTGATCGAGATGACGTCGATTATTACACTTCAAATATAGTCACCGGTATATTCCTTAACTTTCGGATTCTGTTTCTCGAAAGGCTGAAAATTGTTCACAGTGAACGGTAATTCAGCAATGACACTATCATTCAAAATTGCAGATTCGCTGTCTAGCTGTTCAGCTCAGCTCAGCTTGATTATGACTGTTATATTCACTAACAACGTATGACAGACTGATATGGTCACAGACAAGTGCGTAGCGTACATGTGTTTCCGTGTGAAAGGAGCAATTTTCTAGAACACTCGTGTCTCTGAATAGGATGTGATTTGTGATATGTTTTAGTCTGTTTTTTATGTTTATTTATTCCAACTGTATTCTTCTGTTGTCAGGGTACCGTCCACACTGGCCACGGTTTCGTACAAAGTAATGTCGTAATTTCATAACAAGAAAGGTCGCTCGTATTTGACAGCATAATAATTCTTCCCTTTTTACTAACTGATATCTTTTATACCACCCTGATGGACGTGATCATTTCTCAAACAGGCATATAACAATTCCTAATTGATTGGGCCTTCGCGCCGCTACAGGGTTGATCGTTTCGGGAAATAATATTTGGCAGGCCAAATCCGCACTTTTTCGGGGCGCGAACATGATTATTCCTTTATAGAGATAAAACTTTACAAAAAACTAACACGTCGACCCCCTGTTTTTTTCACCTTTTCAAATGCCCGTTGGACGGTGAACAATTTCACATGCATCACGTTTTCTCTGAGTAGTGGGTCGGAATTGGCACATTTCGGAATTGGCACATTTTCGTACATTTTATGGATTTGTTTCCAGGAAAGTTGGCTTAAGGAGGATTGTGCAACTTTCGTTTTCAAGTTCAATTCTTCTCTTGTCTCCCGAAATCACGATACGAGTGTGTTCAATCAGAAAATATACACATTTTGTTGAAGATTTTACAACTATTTATGGCCAAAGAGCGGAATCCATCCGCCGCCGGTCATTTTCGTTCCTCATTTAGATGAAATATCGGGGATATGAATTTAGATTCGCCATAAAACTATAACAACACGATATTCCTTCAAAGCTAAAAGAAACTAATCGAACATCTTAACGATAACAAAAACTTCAGCTGCCGTATCGCTGAGAGAAGAGAAAAGAACTTATTTTCGTTGAAAATTATTTTATTAGGTTAGTCAATGCATTGTAAAGGAAGCAGCTACATAAAATGAAGTAATACGCAACGCAATCTGATTAAGACAGAAATAAATGGGGTCTTTCTTCTGACATATCGCTTATTTAGATCTATGACCAACACCCCCGTTTCCTTGTTTTGAGTACTGACCAACCGCAGCGCAGGGCTGCTCTCCAATTAAGTGATTTTGACTTCTCCTTGGTCGGTGATTTCTTGCCTCCATGTGTGCGTCATCAGGGTAAATATCCCGTTATGTGTTGTTTTTTTGTTTTTTTTGTTTTTTTTTTTTCAGAGAAGTATTTGCACCATTTATTTCCCCCTTGAACATGATCATCATCTATGCTCAGTCTCCAGTCAGCAATTACGATCAACATGTTTTACCATAAAAGGACTTTTGATTTCTTGTCCAAACAAATATCTGAGACATTACACAATGTATACAATAATCAGATAACAGACCAAATTTACATGTTGAAATAAACACATTAGCTCTTAGCACAAGCAAATGATCTAGACAGCTGTACAATCATGATCATTGAATTAGACTAGCCAGACCGCACTGGTACTCCTTAAATAGTGTTGAAAGCGACGTTAAATCATATTTACTCACTCCTTAAACAGTCGGAATCTCTTGGCTCTAGAACGGTCTCTACAAACAAGACAAAATGCAATGTCGCCATGCAGGGGGTGAGTGAGTGAATGAATAGAATTTAACTTCGCTTTCAACAATATTTCAGCTATATCACGACAAACCAACTAAGCGCCACCCAGCCCAGTTGTGTTCCTGCTACTTCAAGGAAGAAATCTTTGAAGCAGCATGGAACCAGACACCCTCCATCCACCCTAAAAAACACCGAGGACAGCGCACAAGACACAGACAGGACGCTTACTTGATGCAATAAAGACAAGTGATATTACAGTGCTAGACCTCACATTATCAAGTTCCTGTTGCTTCTCAGCAAAATGCATTGAAGCAACGGGAACCTGAACCCACCCAACCACCCGCTGTGCGGGGGATCATGGGTGTGACTGATTATGTACGTTTCATATGAGTATTTTAATTCCAGCATCATGTCATCTCCAATGATGCATCAATTTTTGTTTTGAATCTGCCTAAACATGACACAAAGCAACCATACTGGGCAACTATATGTCACATGTGTTGTAAGCAGGGACGTGATGGCCAAAACATTCTAGCCGTAAGGAGTTCATTTGTTTCTACTCTTACCTATATTCTGAAAATACATGATCTTAGGGCCTATGTATGTTGGGTAGGCACTCAATCTCGGTAAACTCGGATATAATATCACGGAATATTATATCTGAATTCAGCCCTATATAAATCACATGTGGCTAACTTCGTGGAACAATTTTAAAATCACGCCCACAGTAATTACACATGGTAGGACATGGTCTAATATATAAACATTAGCCTGAAACAGTACTCTAATCCAAATATTCGGAGAGCAGGGGTCCCCCATAATACATTGCACTGGACAGGATCCAGTCAAGTTCACAAGACAAGAAAAATGTAAATACTATTGTTGTTGCTTCGACAATCTCTCCTCTGAAAATATATTTATGCAGTATGCGAACTCATTAAAATGGTGTCGAAACTGGACAATTTGATGCAACATAAGCCGAACAATTAAGTTACATAATACACTCGGTCACCACTCTCTGTACTGGTTGTTCTGTGCAATCGTTTCCACACGTTTCCATATATTTAGTCATGCAATTTTATCTATGCTTTCAGCAATATATATATAATATGAGAATAAACATGCTTGGAACTACCACAGTTGCATTTCCTAAATGTAATTACTATGATTGGACCCTTCTATCAGTATGGTATAGAGACATTTAAAGTTTGATTCAGCTTTCGAGTAATCCATTATACTGCATAATGTGAACAGATGATCAAATCACCTGTACTGGACACTGGGCAAAGATAAAGCCAGTCTTGAGAACATTCCTTGAATATAATCAATCACCTTACAAACCATATATTTATTCTTTAGCAAGTTAGACACTACTATACTGTAAGCCAAGATTTAAAATTGTACAGAATAAATACATGGTGTACTGGTATTCAATGTCAACCTTATTAGGTGGAGATGTCGTCTTCTGTATACATATGTGGTCTTCTGTATACATATGTCGTCTTCACGGGAATATGATGACACATCATTTGACAAAATTCAATTAAAAAACAAAGTTAACTATATATTGTATTTGTCATTGAATTAAGTTTTTTTTTTTCTTCTTCTTTTTTTCTTTATTTAGTAGTTAAAACCACTCCACTTCACTCAACTTGAGTGGGATCAATTTCTACTCTTATACTTGAGTGAATGTCACTCAAGTTGAGTGCATTTAACTCAAGTTGAGTGAAAAGTAACTCAAGTTGAGTGAAAATCTCACTCAAGTATTGAGTGAGATCAATTTCCACTCTTACTTGAGTGAAATTTCACTCAACTTTTTTTAGAGAGTAGAGAATCCTGGATTCTGGGGCAAAACACATTTAACCGAAAATTCAAAAATCGTTTTATGTACATATTATTGTTATTTTCCTTGTTAATTATACAATTTATGATGTCGATAACGCAATAAATCATCTGATTTTGAGATACGCTCTTGTTGCAATAGCTAGTACGGTAATATCCAGTGTCATAAAGTAAATGACGTAAGATTGGTCTCTGGAACTTGTATTCAACTGATGACGTAAATTGAATACAGGTTATATCCAAAGATCAATATTACTTTATTTATTCAATAGTATTTAATCAGGAGGACTAATCTACATGTATCCAGAGTCATATTTGTGAGGTAACCGACAATTAGTTTTCATATTTCTTCACACCTAATATACTCAAATAGCAGGGTAGAAATACGCATCTACAAGGTCAAATTGACTCTTTTTTTCTAAATATGGAATTGATCACAAACCTGCACATTTTCGAAGAAAGCTGTTTATAACTGGACAACGGATTTCAGATTAGCTCTTTCGACGGAGTCGTATACGCTCACTTTTTCTAGACAACCTTCCGTTCTTTGGGCTTTTCTTCGGCCTTCCTCTCCTCTTATATGATGATAACAACCGAAATGCGGAGAGTTACGAAACCTATCGACGCTACTTCATGTAACTGACTGACATCAGACGAATTTCATCCAATGGAATTACATAAAGTAAATTACTCCTTATCATATATCCCCATTCACAGTGTCCTCATTCTTTTCTTATTTGGTATGGAACAGGTTAAATAGATGCTTCCAATTTAGAGCTTATCACATGAGAACCGAGTATCACCTCGATAGAAACAAGTGCAACGCTATCATTGTTGACAGTGACACACGTTACTCAAAGATTACACGTCGAGGAACAAACAATGTCGGATGGCAAATAGTTACAAATGGTTACACCTGCAAAATCTGCTGTGCCAGTTATTCATGCACAGTTAAATACTTCGAAGAATACCGTACTTATTATATGCAGAGTAAAAGCATATTGCAGATTCTCCATTGCCCATCATTTTTGAAGATATAGTTCTTGTTTTGTCTGCAAACACGTTTCTTTTAAGCTATATGTTGCCGTTTCATCTCTGTGATTCATTAATGTTTGGTGTATGAAAAACATCCATTGGTAAACAATTCACAGGTAGTCTCGGCTTTGAAGCGAACGAAAACGCCTTTTTTCTTACAGTTGGTGACATGAAGAAATACAAGAAGGGGTTGATGGCACTATTAAGGAAAATCAAACATACAGTGATATCCGCAATGACAAAAAACGACAATAGTTGGACCTGAAATGTGTAGACAATAATCGCAACTATCTCCGAGGGTGTCAAGAGCAGAACAGAGGTTAAAGCTATTGCAAACACAGCTCGTCCAGAAATAGTTTTTCTCGAAGTTTCGTTCTCGGAGTTGACCAATGTATTGCTAAGCTTATAGACTTTAATTCCATGGAAGGTAATCACGGCAACCAATGGGATAAAGAAACAGAGAATGAAATTCACGAGGATGAAGACTCCGTTTTTCTTGATTACACACGTGGTCCTATCTGTCAATAACATGGCCGTTAAACTGTACGCAAACAATACAAGCCATAGAATAACACATAACCACGCCACCTTCTTGGCTGTCAAATGACGTCTGGCAAAGAACGGCTTTAGAAGAGTCAGGTAGCGTACCAAAGAAAACAGAGCCAAATGGTAAGCACTGAGTCCGATCGTCGAAAATTGGACGACGAAGTACAGATTGCAAACTGCAACCGGCATTTCGGGTAAATACCAACTGGAACATACAGTTGCATCTGCAGCCGCCAGACTTAACAATACTATATATGTAGGAGACATTCGCAGACTTTTAAGTCGTAAAATAGTCAGGATAAGAAACAAATTCCCAATTATGCCAATACTAGTCACGATATGGAGAAAAATATTCAGGCCGATGGAAATATCTGATAAATGGCTGTTGACATTGCTACTGTTGTAACGACTGCTAAAATTGTTCACGAAATTAATCTCGTACGAGTCATTGTCGACATACTCTTCCTTGTGATCAGCGTCTGACATGTTCAGCAAATTTCGTGACAAATGGTGAATAATTCTTCCTCCTGTGAATATTCACAAGCAGATTTTACCTTCTAATTTGACATTTTCAATCGTGTTTCCATGATAAGATCGAATCGTCGGTTGATGAACAGATACAATCTCCTCTGTAATATCAGAAAGACGTCGATTATTACACTCCAGATATACGCACCCGTATATTCCTTAAATTTCGGATTCTGTTTCTTTACGTATAGATTGAATATTGTTCACAAGGAACTTGCACATAAGTTCGAGCACGTTCCGAAGTCTCTGTAATCCGGCAATGAAAATATCATTCCCTCCTGAAGTTTCACTGTCTAGCTGTTCAGCTCAGTTCAGCTTGTTTAAGACTGGTATATTCACTAACAACGTAAGCTAATTTGGTCACGGAGAAGCGCTTAGCGTGCATATGTTTTCATGTGAAAAGAGTAGTTTCCTGGAGCTCTCGTGTCCAATAAATTTTTGTTTCCATGCTATTGTCCTATTTTCAGCATAATTCAGGTAGGTGTAGCTCACCTGGAGGGTTTAGGTACAGTACAGCGGCAACATTAGGTGTGATCCGTCATCACGAGTTATCAGAACGCCAGCTATGGACAGATACAACATAATACTTTCAAGTACCCGTGAACATGTATTAGGACTAGGATGGAACAATGCATTTAGTACAGTCTTAGTTAAGTGCATAGAAAACTTTCTCCCACTAGACTGTGCGGTCGGTATTTGCGAAGTACTCGAAACGAGGTTGTAATGGAAGTTATGTCACGTCTAAATAAACATAACGGTCTTATATAGCTTTGTCAAACTGACGACAAACAGGCGTGGGTATTTACTGGTCGAGTAACATTATCCCGAAGATATTAACAGGCTTATTAGGCCCACCACCAGCATTTACCGTTATTGTCATTTCAATGGATTAATTGCAGGTGTTATTCGTGCTGATATTTACACATGAGAGTGATATATGAGATGATCGGCTATATTTATGGATGAACACATTAACGTACTGATATGATTGATGTCAGCGTGTATGTTTGTTGATGTCAGGGGTTGTGCAATGTCAATCAGAAAGTCAACTGCATAGAGAACGTGATCTTGTACAAAACACTGATCAGCTATACGGCGGATTGGATATCAGAACAGCATGGTGTCCTGTACGCTCATAAACAGCTTGTGTCACTTTCGCCCCTACTCTCCTTGTTCCCCCGCTGATTCACATCGCATATATCGCGACTCTTGGCCGTTAGGGGGCGCTCTGCACAGGCCAACCGCCGTGTGACAAATGAATATCACTCTCATGGAAGAGTCTTGGTCCGTTTTGTTTATCACGGCTACCAACATTCGGGAGTCCGCCACCTTTTCGCTCAGTGGACGAGTGATCATTCGGGCAGTCATCATTAAAGGTTTCCATTAATGCCCAGATTAGTCCCACGGTAACAGTACTAAACTACCCAGCGTATATGACATCTAATGAATGATAACTGTGTGGAAAAACGCATGAAACTAGTGAACTATTTCTTCACAATCAACTGTGAAACGAAGCAATATGAGTTGTCTCCCTTTTCAAACGTTCCCAAGTCGTTAAAGGCAAAACTAATAATAAACGGACGGCAGAACAGATCTAATTATTTTAATTTATAGGTTAAGAGTGAATAGAATTTTGGATAACTTCCTCCATTGTTGTTATATTTATTAAGGTTCGTCAACTGATTGCAAAAATTTGTTCACAAAAACCTTCAAATAATTAACACAGTCCCTGTTATTATCCGACTGATGAGACCACGCTTTATCGTCATGCGTGTATAAGGAGATCAAGTTGCCTACATTGGTAACATCAAAACACCGTCGAAGTGTTTCAGATTTTGAATTGAACGTTGACTGTTAATACAGACGGGAAAAGTTCCTTTGAGAGATGAGGTGAGACTGCGTATCGCTGTCAAAATTGTGACATGGCTTCCACTTACGTGAGAGTCGTGATCTCATCATGACGGCATGACTCTGTTTAGAATGTGAGTGTGACGCAATTTCGATTACGTGAAGTAGTTAGCCAATCGTGGTTAGTATGAGGAATCTGGTTCCCTCCGAGCCATTACGGCACGGTGATTGGATAACCAGATAAAGCTTGGGTCACTGACGGAAATATGCGGTGTAAATCAGCGGGGGGGTCAAGGAGACTAGGGACGTAAGTGACACAAGCTGTTTATCAGCGTAGATGTCGTACCAACACCATTGGAAATTGTTCAACGCGTCTGTCGTCTCATTTTTGGCGATACATATCGCATGCTGATAGCAAAATACGAGCGTCGCGTGCAAGATCTTTGGCGGTACCTTTCGCAACTTGTGTCTAATTCCGCTTAACCTGGAACTAGGGGACGTATGAGCTCATGTACTTCAAGTTCCTCATGGTGCTCATATGAACAGTCACAATCAAAGCCTGACTGAGATACATGTTTCTCTATATGAAGACCTTGCAATGATTATTATGGATTAAGAATACTGATCAGCGATACGGATTTGGTAGTTTTTTTAACATCACGATGTCTTGCCGGCATCATTGAAAACTGTTGACCGCTTCTGCCTTGCAGACAATTAGCCCAGTTTTATGTATCCTTTTGATTTGGTGCTAATGTTATTATATGAATTAGGTCTTTGGATTATGGACGCGGAAATTCTTTAATGGACGACGGTTGATTATCGAATGACGGACTAGACGCTTGTATTCCAGGAAACTAGTCTATATTTATGTATGCTGTGATTGTGTCTTTTAAATTGATGCCAATGCCGTCATTTGAATTAAGTCTTTGGATTGTGGACGAGGATTTTCTTTAATAGCCAACGGCTGATTATTGAATGACGGACTAGACGCTTGTATCGATAATCTTGAATCGTCAGTCCAGTAACATGAAGAGAGATATCGATAACACAGAAAAATGTCTTCTAGCCCTTTTCTTACAAACTCTCACTTGAGAAATTACAGTTTGCATTTTTTTGGAAAATACGTTTAATGAGAAGACAATTATGTTCAACAACACAAATAATGATGTATTGAAAAACATTTTTTCTGCTTTTAAAAATTGAAGAAACTAAATTTTCTTCAAATTGGTCAAGATATATTTTTCTCATCTAATTGTAAGCCACACCAAGGTCGGGGCTGTACATGACTTTATTCACGATTGTGTGAGTTTACTGGATTCAATAGGGAACGGCATCTCTATGGTGGACAATGAAACGTTTTCGAGTAAGTCGATTTGTAGCCATTACATTCCTCACTCAGACCATCCGCTATCTTCGACAGACGAACGTGTACAAAGATTACATCTGATATCAGCTAACTTTTGTCCTTCATATCCGCGGCTCGTCACTATTTATAGGGCTTTGGCATTACCTGTAACATTAATTAAAGTGATCGTAAACCCTCAAGTACAGTTTCCATCAAATGAAAGACCATTGGAAACTGTGTGGAAAAAATATTTATTGTAATTTTTTACGATTTTATTACACAGAGTGAACTGCAAATAAAGCATGGTATTCTATGGTGGTCTGTTGCAATCACATTTAGGTCCAGTGACGTCACTCCGACTTAATACATATATTTCTAACTTTGTATGCACTTTCCAATGCTGGATTCAAGCTTATGGTGTGTATATTTTGAGTTTCAACGCAGTCACTGTTCCAATGTGCATGTTTCACCAAAATCTGGGAAATTAAATGCAATATTCAAATTGACATGACACTTACGAGTTACCATCTCCCAGATTTTGGTGAAACATGCACATTGGAACAGTGAGTCTGTGCTGAAACTCAAAGTATACACACCTTAAGCTTGAATCAAGCACTGGAAAGTGCATACAAGGTTTGAAATATATTTATTAAGGCAGTGTGACGTCACTGGACCTAAATATGATCGCAAGAGACCACCATAGAATACAATTATTTATTTTCAGTTTACTCTGTGTAATAAAATCGTAAAAAAAAACAATAAAATTTTCCGACACTGTTCGCAATGGTCTTTCATTTGATAGAAACTTTACTTGAGGGTTTACGGTAACATTAACATATTCAGACCCGTGAATTGGAATGTCCCACATTAATGATGACGTCATTAATGATAATTAGTTGACCATTCAAAAAGTCCAACCTGAGTAAAAACAAAAGAATGGCTGTTCAACTTTCCCTCCCCCCACTGACTGACTGGGGCAATATTCGTATGCTTTAACATTGCCGAAAGTTTCTTTTGGTGAATATATTTGTTTCTGTCCGCTGAAAAATTCTGAAACTTTCGTATGTTCTATGAAATGAATATTGTCACTAAATACGCAAAAAGAACAGCGATCAGGAAAATTTAGTGTTATATTTACAGAGATTCTTCCGTATTTATCAGTATTAACTTAATGGAATCTTCATGCCCAGTATGTATGACTTCTGCTTACTCTGTTAAACCTGTGTACATGTACGTGTGTACGTTTTGTGTAGACATGCCCAGTAGAAGGAGAGTAAGGGGGGTCATAATTACATATTTAAGTATTGTGGACAATCCATTCTCCGTTTTAAAAAATGTTTCTGCATTCACATTACTCATCAGTTTGTGAAAAAAAATCAGACCAATTATTATAGCGTATCCATATCATAATGTGGATTTATTGTGGCATACACCCTAATGATATGGCGAGTCAGTTCAACTTTTTTTATTTAAATAGTATAACCGGGAATGCAAGTCTTACATATGCAAAATAGTGCTTACTCTTGCAGTTCTAGCAATGAAAACTCACCGACCCCCCTCCACCCCCCTCTCCCCCCCAAACCGTTACATATGTAATAATATTCCTCAATTTACAAATTTCCAGGATGGGCAGGGAGATATTAATTGTCTGTAAAATATGACAAATCAGTATTTGTTTGGTACTATATCATTTTATGCTGTGCTTTTATCCGTTGCAGGTTTGTGCACCCACCAAATGATACTTGCTCAAGGGAACCAGATGCCTACACAATCAACATGACACGAAAGAACTTTAACTTTCAGAAGTGTATCAATAAAAGAAACTGAACATTTGGAGTGTGTTTGGGTATGAATGGAATACATACAGAGAAAACCTACTGTAATCAGCCGGTTTTTACGTTTTCGAAGTTTGCAATCTGTGTAGTGAATGACAAAGACGAAACTAAGATAGCGCCAATGCACATTTAGTGGGTGAACCAGTGAGGATAATGTAATTATGACACCCTCACATCGGCACATATGGAATTACTATAAGCGGTGTTCTTGTACAAGACTTTGTTCGTGTGGAACACATGACTGTGTGAATTAACAACAGACAACTCAGGCATGGATTTTGCTTCAGCAGTAACGTTTATTGTGACTGGACGACCTGTAGATATTTTGCATTGTGTGTGTGCATATACTTGGTGAACTGGATAATGGATTTAGTCCACGTGATAAATTTTTAACGAGTACATACTCCATCTTTAATGCATAACAAACTGATCATGTAAGTTAGGTATAAGAAAGATTTGAAATAAAATGTTTGTTGAATTTACATGATTTATTAACATTTTAGTCTGTCTGCATCTTGACTGCTGGATTGTGATGATCCATGGAAATAGGGTGAACCCTGTCCAAACCAACACAGGTAAACAATTGCAAATGTGCAAACTGGAACAGTTTCCACGTGACTGTCATATTGGTCCTAGATGTGGTTGGTTTAGATAGGATTCACTGTGATTGTATAGCAATGTAAATGCCACTGTAACATCCTGGTGGCACTGTAAAACCCGTGAGAAGTATTTGTGTTTAAATGCGACAAATATTTGTATAACGAATTAATTCTGTAGAAATGTGAAAATACTCCATTACAAGTAGGGAAGTAGTCCTTTCGGAGAGAAACGGGTGGACTCCTGTATGACCGGTATGCCCCAACAACGGAGTAGTCCTTAAAAACATCGGAGTTACTCCGTTGACCATGAAATAGTTCGTCCACTCCGATTAAACTTCGGAGTATTCCATCAATTGCTACAGAACGGAGTACTCCGCTGTTTTTTCGGGAACCTTGGATTCTGTTTCTTGACAGGATGGATGTTCATGAACATGCTTTGTGAACAGCAAACTGATATATCTAAACACCCACTCGACACGGTCTCGGATAACCTCGCTCCGCACTGCTATGAATCCATATTGGCATCCATGTTGAAAGCACAGTATCGAACAGCGCATGTCAGCTGTATGACTTCTGTTTCCATGGAGATCAGCTCAGGAAGAAAAACCGGAAGAAACACCTCAAACTAGAAGAGATTCTTCGCGGGTAGAATCAAGGGAATATCCATTTCATTTTATTATCAGCTGACAAGTGAGAAATACAACGAGAATTATGTGAACGGAAACACATCCTATAGCATGTGATGTGCCTTACGTACGGCGGATCACGGTTTACAGCTGAGAGCTGTAAAATCCTTACACCATTAATGCGCGAGGTACCATCCCCATATATATCCCCATTCACAGTGTCCTCGTTCCCTTCTTATTTGGTATGGAACAGGTTAAATAGATGCTCTCAATTTAGAGCTTATCACATAAGAACCGAGTATCACCTCGATAGATACAAGTGCAACGCTATCATTGTTGACAGTGACACACGTTACTCAATGATTACACGTCGAGGAACAAACAATGCCGGATGGCAAGTAGTTACAATTGGTTAAACCTGCACAATCTGCTGTTCCACTTATTCATGCACAATTAAATACTTTGAGGAATACTTATTATATGCAGAGTAAAAGCATATTGCAGATTCTCCATTGCCCATCATTTTTGAAGATATTTCTTGTTTTGTCTGCAAACACGTTTCTTTTATGCAATATGTTGCCATTTCATCTCCATGATTCATTATTGTTTGGTGTGTGAAAAACATTCATTGGTAAACAATTCACAGGTAGACTCGGCTTTGAAGCGAACGAAAACGCTTTTTTCTTACAGTTGGTGACATGAAGAAATACAAGAAGGGGTTGATGGCACTATTAAGCAAAATCAAATCGTCAGCGATAAGCACAATGGCTGAATCGGACTGTGATAGTTGGACCTGAAATGTACAGACGATAATCGCAACTATCTCCCAGGGTGTCACGAGCAGAACAAAGATTAAAGTTATTGCCAGCACAGCTCGTCCAGAAACAGTTTTTCTCGAAGTTTCGTTCTCGGAGTTTACTAATGTCTTGCTAAGCTTATAGACTTTAATTCCATGGAAGGTAACCATGGCAACCAATGGGATAAAGAAACAGAGAATGAAATTCACGAGGATGTAGACTCTGCTGCTCTCCTTGATTACACACGTGGTCGTCCCCAGTCCTGCCAATAACACGACCGTTGAATTGTACGCAAACAATACAAGCCATAGAATAACACATAACCATGCCACCTTCTTGGCTGTCAAATGATGTCTGGCAAAGAACGGCTTTAGAAGAGTCAGGTAGCGTACCAAAGAAAACAGAGCCAAATGGTAAGCACTGAGTCCGATCGTCGAAAATATGATGACGAAGACCATTTTGCAAACTGCAACCGCCATTTTGGGTATATATACTAAATTACAACACATATAAGGGAAGTGGGAAGAGGTGCCGACATACTGACTGCGTCACATGACTTCACAGAATAGTCTTCCGGTTAACCTATTCTAAAGCACATACCAAGAATCTAACGATTCGTGATATGTGTTGTATCTCAGGTACGCTTTTATTGTACCTGTTCATGTGGCAACTTGGATGATATGACCACACGGCCCCTAGCACCGGCATAAGCGGTATTAGATACAAATCTAGAGAGCTATGATGGAAATGCTCTGACAACTCGTATACTGGTAATTGGTGAGCTGTTTCGCTGTGACAACTCGTACATTGGAGATTGGTGAGCTGTATCGTCGTCAGATGTAAATGACGGCATTTAACACAAAAGACTAGTCTGTAAGGCCCGATGTCGACCCAGCATCAGCTTCCCACAAATGCCAACATATATCAAAGACCAAAAGGTCTGTACAGGGGGCGGGCCTCGGGGACGAAACGTCCACCAGCAGAATCTCGCCATATACAGGAAAAAATTACAACACATATAAGGGAAGTGGGAAGAGGTGCCGACATACTGACTGCGTCACATGACTTCACAGAATAGTCTTCTGGTAACCCTATTCTAAAGCACATACCAAGAATCTAACGATTCGTGATATGTGTTGTATCTCAGGTACGCTTTTATTGTACCTGTTCATGTGGCAACTTGGATGATATGACCACCCGGCCTAGCACCGGCATAAGCGGTATTAGATACAAATCTAGAGAGCTATGATGGAAATGCTCTGACAACTCGTATACTGGTAATTGGTGAGCTGTTTCGCTGTGACAACTCGTACATTGGAGATTGGTGAGCTGTATCGTCGTCAGATGTAAATGACGGCACTTAACACAAAAGACTAGTCTGTAATGCCCGATGTCGACCTACTGGAACATACACTTGCATCTGCAGACGCCAGAATTAACAATATTATATATGTAGGGGACATTCGCAGACTTTTAAGTCGTAAAATAGTCAGGATAAGAAACAAATTCCCAATTATGCCAATACTGGTCACGATACGGAGAAAAATGTTCAGGACGATGGAAATATCTGTTTGGCTGTTGACGTTGCTACTGTTGGAATGACTGCTGAAATTGTTTACGAAATTAGTCTCGTCAAAGTCAATGTCGACATACTGTTCCTTGTTGTCTGCGTCTGACATATTTAGCATATTTCGTGACAAATAGTGAATATTGTTTCCTCCTGTGAATACTCACAAGCAGAGCTTACCTTCAAATTTGACGTTTTCAACAGTGTTCCCATGATAAAATAGAATGGTCGGTTGACGAACAGATAAAATCTGGTCGGTAATATTGGGATGACTTCGATTATTACACTTCAAAGATAGACACCGGTATATTCCATCAATGTCGAATTCATACAGGTTGAATATTGTTCACAACGAACTTGTTCATAATTTCGACCACTTTCCGAATTCTCTGTAATTCAGCACTGAAAATATCATTCCCTCCTGAAGTTTCGCTGTCCAGCTGTTCAGCTCAGCTCAGCTTGATAATACTGATATATTCATTAACAACGTAGGCAAATCTGGTCGCTGAGAAGCGGTTAGCGTACATAAGTTTTCATGTGAAAAGAGCACTTTCCTGGAGCTCTCGTGTCCAATAAAGTCTTGTTTTCATGCTATTGTCCTAGTTTCAGCATAGTTCGGGTAGGTGTAGCTCACCTGGAGGGTTTAGGTACAGTACAGCGGCAACATTAGGTGTGCTCCATCATCATCAGTTATCAGAACGCCAGTTATGGCCAGATACAACATAATACTTTCAAGTATCCGTGAACATGTATTAGGACTGGGATGGAACAAGCCATTTAATACAGTCTTAGGTAAGTGAATAGAAAACTTTCTCCCACTAGACTGTGCTGTCGGTATTTGCGAAGTACTCGAAACGAGGTTGTAATGGAAGTAATACCACGTCTAAATAAACATAACGGTCTTATATAGCTTTTGTCAAACTGACGACAAACAGGCGTGGGTATTTACTGGTCGAGTAACCTTATCCCGAAGATATTAACAGGCTAATTCACGATTTTATTCACCGCTGCTTTGTGCAAACCACCAGCAATTACCGTCATTGTCATTTCAGTAGATTAATTGCAGGAAGCTGTGTGTTAGTCGTGCTGATATTTACCCATGAGAGCGATGTATGAGATGATCGGCTATATTTATGGATGAACACATTAACGTATTGATATGATTGATGTCAATGTGTATGTTTGTTGGTGTACTGCATCGAGAACCTGATCTTGAAAAAAACACGGCGGATTGGATATCAGAACAGCATGGTGTCTTGTACGCTCATAAACAGCTTGTGTCACTTCCGTCCCTACTCTCCTTGTTCCCCCGCTGATTCACATCCCATATATCGCGCCTCTTGGCCGTTAGGGGGCGCTCTGCACAGGCCAACCGCCGTATGACAAATGAATATCACTCTCGCGGAAGAGTCTTGGTCCGTTTTGTTTATCACGGCTACCAATATACGGGCGTCCGCCACCTTTTCTCTCAGTGGGCGAGTGATCATTCGGGCAGTCACCATTAAATGTTTCCATCAATGCACAGATTAGTCCCACGGTAACAGTACTAAACTACTCAGCGTATATGACATCTAATAAGTGATAACTTTGTGGATAAACGTGCGAAACCAGTGAACTATTTCTTCACAATCAACTGTGAAACGAAGCAATATGAGTTGTCTCCCTTTTCAAACGTTCCCATGTCGTTATAGGCAAAACTAATAATAAACGGACGGCAGAACCGGTCTAATTATTTTAATTTCTAGGTTAAGAGTGAATAGAATTTTGGATAACTTCCTCCATTGTTGTTATATTTATTAAGGTTCGTCAACTGAATGTAAAATTTTGTTCACAAATACCTTCAAATAATTAACACATTCCCTGTTAATATCCGACTGATGAGACCACGCTTTATTGTCACGAGTGTTTAAGGAGATCAAGTTGCCCACATTAGTTACGCGAGAACACCGTCGAAGTGTTCAGATTTTTTATTGAACGTTGACTGTTAATACAGACGGGAAAAGTTCCTTTGAGAGATGAGAGTGTCGCTGTCAAAATAGTGACATGGCTACCACTTACGTGAGGGTCGTGATCTCATCATGAAGGCATGACTCTGTTTAGAATGTGAGTGTGGCGTAATTTCGAATAGGTGAAGTGGTTAGCCAATCGTCGTTAGTATGAGGAATCGGGCTACCTCCGAGCTATTACGGAACGGTGATTGGATAATCAAATAAAGCTTGGGTCTCTGACGGCCAAGAGGCGCGAAATATGCGGTGTGAATCAGCGGGGGGAACAAGGAGACTTGGGACGTAAATGACACACGCTGTTCATCAGCGTAGATGTCGTGCCGACATCATTGAAAACTGTTCAACGCGTCTGTCTTCTCAAATTTGGCGATACATATCGCATGCTGATAGCAAAATACGAGCGTCGCGTGCAAGATCTTTAGCGGTACCTTTCGCAACTTGTGTCTAATTCCGCTTAACCTGGGGTTAGGGGACGTATGAGCCCATGTACTTCAAGATCCTCATGGTGCTCATATAAACAGATGCAATCAAAGCCTGACTGAGATACATCATTCTCTATATGACCACCTTACAACGATTATTATGGATTAAGAATACTGATCAGCGATACGGATTTGATAGTTTTTTGAACATCACGATGTGTTGACCGCTTCTGCCTTGCAGACAATTAGCCCAGTTTTATGTATTCTTTTGATTTGGTGCTAATGCTATTATATGAATTAGGTCTTTGGATTATGGACTCGAAAATTCTTTAATGCAAGACGGCTGAATATCTGAATAACGGACCAGACGCTTGTATTCCAGGAAACTAGTCTATATTTATGTATGCTGTGATTGTTTTGTTTTTAAAATTGGTGTCAATGCCGTCATTTGAACCAGGTCTTTGGATTATGGACGAGGATTTTCTTTAACAGCCAACGGCTGATTATTGAATGACGGACTAGACGCTTGTATCGATAATCTTGAATCGTCAGTCCAGTAACATGAAGAGAGATATCGATAACACAGAAAAAATATCTTCTAGACATTTTTCTTACAAACTCTCACGTGAGAAATTACAGTTTGCATTTTTTGCCTTTAATGAGAAGACAATTATGTTCAACAACACAAATAATGATGCATTGAAGAACATTTTGTCTGCTTTTAAAAATTGAAGAAACTAAATTTTCTTCAAATTGGTCAAGACATATTTTTTCTCATCTCATTTTAAGCCACACCAAGGTAGGGGCTGTACATCACTTTATTCACGATTGTGTGAGTTTACTGGATTCAATAGTGAACGGCATCTCTATGGTGGACGAGGCAATGTTTTCGAGTAAGTCGATTTGTATCATGCATTGATCACCAATGCATGATCCGTGCTCAGACCATCCGCTATCTTCGACAGACAAACGTGTACAAAGATTACATCTGATATTAGCTAACTTGTCCGACCTAAACGACGCATTTTGCAGCTCGCTTTTATCCTTCATGGTTCGCCGCTTTTTATGGGGCCTTGGCATAGCCTATAACATCAACATACGCAGGCCCACAGGAGCTCGTTACCGTTGGTAATTGGTTAATTGAGTTGATTACATGGGGGAGTCGAGGTAGGGAATAAATGGGCCATTTATTCCCTACCTCGACCCCCTCCTGTAATCAACCTAGTTAACCAATTAACAACAGTAACAAGCTCCTGTGTGCAGACCCGTGAATTGGAATGTCCCACATTGATGATGACGTCATTAATGATAATCAGTTAAACCATTGGAGAAGTTCACCCTCAGCAAAAACAAAAGAATGACTGTTCAAATTTCCCTCCCTCCGCTGACTGACTGGGGACAATATTTGTATGCTTTAACATTGCCGAAAGTTCCTTTTGCTGAATATATTTGCTTCTGTCCGCTGGAAAATTCTGAAACTTTCGTATGTTTTATCAAATAAATTTTGTCACCAAATACGTCAAAAACAGCGGCCAAAAAAATTTAATGTTATATTTACGGAGATTTTTCCGTATTTCTCAGTATTAACTTAATGGGAGCTTGCCCCCCAGTGCGAAGGGGTGAACAGCTGCCTGTGGCAAGGCGTGGACTGCTCGAATGCATCATTATTAATACGACCCTCTCTCATTATAGGTGAATCTGAAGGTGCTGTGGATGCAGTCCTGTGAGATGATATATTGCACAGAGCATGCCAAGCTAAAGAAGAGCCAATGTTGATATCAGTATGTATGGCTTCTGCATCACTCTGCTAAACCTGTGTACTTGTACGTGTGTACGTTTTGTGTGGACATGACCAGTAGAAGGAGAGTGGTGGGAGGAGGGCACATTTAAGTATTGTGGACAATCCATTCTCCGTTTCAAAAAATGTGTCTGCATTCACATTACTCATCAACTTGTGAAGAAACATCGTACAAAATATTATTGCATATTCATACCATAATGTGGATTTCAGTTTTAGCAATGGATACTGAACCTACTGCAATCAACCGGATTTTTTAAGTTTGCAATCTGTGTAGTTAATGCCAAAGATGAAGCTAAGATAGCACCAATCCACATTTAGTGGGTGAACCAGTGAGGATAGTGTAATTATGACACCCTCACACCGAGACATATGGAATCACTATGAGCGGCGTTCTTGTGTAATACTGTGTTGGTGTGGAACACATGACTGCATCTTAACAATAGCCAATCGAAGCATGGATTTTGCTTCAGAAGTAACGTGTACTGTGACTGGACGGCCTGTAGATATTTTGCATTGTGTGTGTGCATACTTGGTGCTTAATGTAGATAATGGACTTAGTCCACATGGTAAATTTTTAAGGAGTACATACTCCATCTTTAATGCATAACAAACTGATCATGCAAGTTTGATATATTATTAAGTATAAGAAAGATTTGAAATAAAATGTTTCATGAGTTTACATGTATCTTGATTGCTAGACTGTGATGATCCATGGAAATATAGCGACCCCTGTAAAAACCAGCACAGGTAAAAAATTGCAAATGTGCAAACAAACTGGAACAGTTACCGCCTGACTGTCATATTGGTCTCAGATGGTTTAGACAGGATTCACTATGATTGCATAGCAATGGAAATGCCACAGTAACATCCTGGTGGCATTGTAGAACCTGTGAGAAGTGTTTGTGTTTAAATGCGACAAATATTTGAATAACGAATTAATTCTGTAGACATGTGAGAATACTCCATTACAAGTAGCGGAGTAGTCCTTTCTGACAGGAACGGAGTGAACTCCTGTATGACTGGTATGCCCCAACAATGGAATACTCCGTTGAAATAGTTCATCGGAGTTGACTCCGTTAATTGTCCACTCCGATGAATCATTTGAGTAATCCATCAATTGCCACAGAACGGAGTACTTTTTTCGGGAACCTTGGATTCTGTTTCTTGACAGGATGGGTGTTCATGTACGTGCATTGTTGACAGCAAACTGATGTATCTAAACACCCACGGTCTCGGATAATGTAGGACATTAGTACCTCGTGACGCACTGCTAGGAATCCATATTGGCATCCATTATGAAAGCACAGTATCTAACAGCGCATGTCAGCTGTATGACTTCTGTTACCATGGAGATCAGCTCAGGAAGAAAAACCAGAAGAAACACCTCAAATTAGAAAAGATTCTTTGTGGGTAGAATCAAGGGAATATCCATTTCATTGTATTATCCCCTGATAAGGGAGAAATACAACGAGGGTTATGTGAGTGGAAACACATCCTATAGCATGTGATGTGCCTGACGTGCGGTGGATTCTTACACCATTAATGCGCGAGGTACCATGACTTCGACGGAATAGGCCGAGCAGTCGCGAATGCCTAAACACCTTCACCATCGGAAATCTTCGTGATTCAACGAAGTGAAATATGAAAAGACCATTTTCGCCTGCATCTTTGCTGTCGAACTGTTCTTTGGCGTAGTTTAGCCAATACTAGTATATGAACTAACAACGTATTTGTCAAGCTGTTTTGCTGACCAAGAAGAGCGTAGCGTAGATTTGTTCTCATGAGGAATATTTCACTGACTTAGTGCACCCTCTTTCTCCAGTTAATTTGATTGCCAATTCATCATTATGCATGATATTTGTCTGTTTTCAGCATAGTTCATCTCTGCTTTGCTTCGGTCATGCCAGGGGTAGTTACGTGTATTTCTAAAGTACAGCAGCAACGTTAGATATCATCATTAAAGATAAATCATCACCAACTCAGGTAATATAACATATGATCGGCCACGTTCAAATAATGATGAACGTATATTATGAACGTGATGGTACACGCATTTAATAGTCTCTTAGTTCAATATTTTCTCCTCCGATCCTGTCGTTTATTTACGAAGTATTTGAAACGCGCTTATGGAGATTATTGCACGTCTATAAACAAACATAACGCTCTTGCAGCTATGTATCTCCGACGACAAACCACGCGTGGTGATTTATAGAACTGGCAACATTAGCACGCGGATTACCAGAAGGTAAATACACTTATTTATTCTCTGCTGCTTTCGACGAGCTTTCCAAAATTTAAACACATCGCTTGCAATTACCGTTGTTGTCTTTTCGAGAGATTCATTTCAAACTGGTTCACCCGAGTAACCTCTGCAACAGATAATATACACTTTTCTATAGACACATAACTATTCTTTTTTTTCTGGAGTGTGATAGGGTATATTCTTCGCGCCACAATGGATGAATTTATTTAGCAATTTAGAGCAAGTCTTTCAGAGAGAAATTCACAGGATTTCTTCCATTCTAAACAATTATGGATCAATAATTAGCAGAGTTTGGCGATAATTTCTGGGCGATTGCATACATGTGCATTCAACTTATCCGGAAATCCGAGTAGAAATGCAGCAATAACGACCGAAATCCGTTCTGTACTTTACACAAGTGTACGAGAATGGTATTTTGCTTTTCAGCCATGCCGTGGTCAATTTCGGCGATTGCATGTAAATAAGACAAATTCATTAAAATATTAAGTCACCCAATTACATATTCCAATATCCTTTCTCTGGTAAAAAATTCAAATCACTCGACAGGACAATGGATATACTATTTTCCATTGTCGATTTTGCTTTTATTTTATGGCTGCTCGAATTTTTGGTGCGATTAATGTTGTAAGACTACGTTATGACGATTATGAACGCGGGAATTGCTTATAGACGAAGACTGGTTACTGAGAGTCCGATCAGCACCGAAAATTTAAAATATTTAACACTTGTATAAATATCGAAACAACTTTCTTCATAAGATATTATTCGATGAAACGATAGAATTTAGCTATGTCAATCAAGTATCAAGTACAAAAATCAATAACGTTACAAAATTTAGTAAGAAATGTCAATTTGAATATTTCGTTACTAAAATCAATAGCAATGATCTGACCGGGTTGGTGTTTTTACTAGCTGATATCTATAATACCATCCTGTTGGACGTCATCATTCCTCCAAACGGGCATAAAATAATTCTTAGTTGATCGGGCTTACGCGCCATTACAGAGTTGATCGCTCCGGGATATAATATTTCTCAGGCCAAAATCCGTTCTTTTTCGGGGCGCGAACATGATTATTCCTTTAGGGCGATACACTTTTACCAAAAAAACCAGCACGTCGGCCCCCTGTTTTTCACCTTTTTAAAATACCCGTTGAACGGTGAACAATTTCACATGCATAAAAAGAAATCATTCCATATGTTTTCTCTGAGTAGTGGGTCGGACATGTCGGAATTGGCACATTTTCCTACATTTTATGCAGGGTTTTTTCTCTCGAAAAGTTGGTTGTGCGACTTTCGTTTTCAAGTTCAATTCCTCACTTGTCTCCTGAAATAATGGTACGAGTGTGCTCAATCAGAAAATATATAGATTTTTTTGAAGATTTGACAACTATTTATTGCCGAAAAGCCGATTCCATGCTTGTTTTCAGGCGCCGTTCATTTTCGTTCCTCATTTAGATGACATAACGGGGGTATGTATTTAGATTCGTCATAAAACTGTAATAACAAGATCTTCCTTCAAAGTTAAAAGAAACTGATCCAACATATTAACGATAACAGAAACTTCAGCTGCGGTATCGCTGAGAGAAGAGGAAAGAAGTTATATTTGTTGAAAATTATTTTATTAGGTTAGTCAATGCATTGTAAAGGAAGCAGCTACATAAAGTAATACGAAACGCAATCTGATTAAAACAGAAATAAAAGGCGTCTATCTTCTGACATGTCGCTCATTTTAGAAAAACGCATCCACAAGGTCAAATTGGCTCTTTTTTCTAAATATGGAATTGATCACAAACCTGCACATTTTCGAGGAAAGCTGTTTATAACTGGACATCGGATTTCAGATTAGCTCTTTCGACGGAGTCGTATACGCTCACTTTTTCTAGACAACCTTCCGTTCTTTGGGCTTTTCTTCGGCCTTCCTCTGTGTATCCTCGTATATGATGATAACAACCGAAATGCGGAGAGTTACGAAACCAATCGACGCTACATCATGTAACTGACTGACATCAGACGAATTTCATCCAATGGAATTACATTAAGTAAATTACTCCTCATCATATATCCCCATTCACAGTGTCCTCATTCCCTTCTTATTTAGTATGGAACAGGTTATATAGATGCTCCTAATTTAGAGCCTATCACATGAGAACCAAGTATCACCTCGATAGATACAAGTGCAACGCTATCATTGTTAACAGTGACACACATTACTCAATGATTACACGTCGAGAAACAAACAATGCCGGATGGCAAGTAGTTACAAATGGTTACACCTGCAAAATCTGCTGTGCCAGTTATTCATGCACAATTAAATACTTCGAAGAATACTTATTATATGCAGAGTAAAAGTATATTGCAGATTCTCCATTGCTCATCATTTTTGAAGATATTTCTTGTTTCGGCTGCAAACACGTTTCTTTTAAGCTATATGTTGCCGTTTCATCTCTGTGATTCATTAGTGTTCGGTGTGTGAAAAACATCCATTGATAAACAATTCACAGGTAGACTCGGCTTTGAAGCGAACGAAATAGCCTTTTTTCTTACAGTTGGTGACATGAAGAAATACAAGAAGGGGTTGATGGCACTATTAAGGAAAATCAAACCGTCAGTGAAACCTCCAATGACAAAAGCCGACGGTGATAGTTGGACCTGAAATGTATAGACAATAATCCCATATATCTCCCAGGGTGTCAAAAGCAGAACAGAGGTTAAAGTTATTGCCAACACAGCTCGTCCAGAAATAGTTTTTCTCGAAGATACGTTATCGGAGTTGGCTAATTTCTTGCTAAGCTTATAAACTTTAATTCCATGGAAGGTAACCATGGCAATCAATGGGATAAAGAAACAGAGAATGAAATTCACGAGGATGTAGACTCTGATGTTCTCGTTGTATCTCGTGGTCCTACTCCGTCCTATCAATAAGATAGCCGTTGAATTGTACGCAAACAATACAAGCCATAGAACAACACATAACCACGCCACCTTCTTGGCTGTCAAATGGCGTCTGGCAAAGAACGGCTTTAGAAGAGTCAGGTACCGTACCAAAGAAAACAGAGCCAAATGGTAAGCACTGAGTCCGATCGTCGAAAATATGATGACGAAGAACATTTTGCAAACTGCAACCGGCATTTCGGGTATATATACTAAATACAAACTGGAACATACACTTGCATCTGCAGACGCAAGACTTAGCAATATTATATATGTAGGAGACATTCGCAGACTTTTAAGTCGTAAAATAGTCAGGATAAGAAACAAATTCCCAATTATGCCAATACTAGTCACGATATGGAGAAAAATGTTCAGGCCGATGAAAATATCTGGTATGTGGCTGTTGACGCTGCTACTTTTGCAACGACTGCTAAAATTGTTCGCGAAATTAATCTCGTACGAGTCATTGTCGACATACCCTTCCTTGTGATCCGCGTCTGACATGTTCAAAAATTTTTGTGACAAATGGTGAATAATTCTTCCTCCTGTGGATATTTACAAGCAGATTTTACCTTCTAATTTGACATTTTCAATCGTGTTTCCATGATAAGATCGAATCGTCGGTTGATGAACAGATACAATCTCCTCTGTAAGTTCAGAAAGACGTCGATTATTACACTTCAGATATACACACCCGTATATTCCTTAAATTTCGGATTCTGTTTCTTTACATATAGGTTGAATATTGTTCACAAGGAACTTGAACATAAGTTCCAACACGTTCCGAAGTCTCTGTAATCCGGCAATGAAAATATCATTCCCTCCTGAAGTTTCGCTGTCTAGCTGTTCAGCTCAGCTCAGCTTGTCTAAGACTGGTATATTCGCTAACAACGTAGGCTTATTTGGTCACTGAGAAGCGCTTAGCGTACATAAGTTTTCATGTGAAAAGAGCACTTTCCTGGAGCTCTCGTGTCCAATAAATTTTTGTTTTCATGCTATTGTCCTATTTTCAGCATAATTCGGGTAGGTGTAGCTCACCTGGAGGGTTTAGGTACAGTACAGCGGCAACATTAGGTGTGATCCGTCAGCATGAGTTATCAGAACGCCAGCTATGGCCAGATACAACATAATACTTTCAAGTATCCGAGAACATGTATTAGGACTAGGATGGAACAAGGCATTTAGTACAGTCTTAGTTAAGTGCATAGAAATCTTTCTCCCACTAGACTGTGCTGTCGGTATTTGCGAAGTACTCGACACGAGGTTGTAATGGAAGTTATGTCACGTCTAAATAAACATAACAGTCTTATATAGCTTTGTCAAACTGACGACAAACAGGCGAGGGTATTTACTGGTCGAGTAACATTATCCCGAAGATATTAACAGGCTAATTCACGATTTTATTCACCGCTGCTTTGGACACACCACCAGCAATTACCGTCATTGTCATTTCAGCGGATAAATTGCAGGAAGCTGATCAGCTATACGGCGGATTTGATATTTTCAGAACATCATGGTGTCCTGTACGCTCATCAACAGCTTGTGTCACTTTCGTCCCTACTTTCATTGTCCTCCGGCTGATTCACAGCGCACATCTCGCGCCACTTGGCCGTTACGGGGCCCAGGCCAACCGCCGTGTGACAAATGGATATCACTCTCACGGAAGAGTCTTGGTCCGCTCTGTCTATCACGGCAACCAACATCCGGGCATCCGCCACCTTTTCTCTCAGTGGGTGAGAGATCTTTCGAGCAGTCACCATTAAATGTTTCCATTAAATGTCGGCGCTAAGCTGCCCAGATTAGTCCATCGGTAACAGTAGTAAACTACCCAGCGTATATGACATCTAATGAGTGATAACTGTGTGGAAAAACGCGAGAAACTAGTGAACTATTTCTTCACAATCAACTGTGAAACGAAGCAATATGAGTTGTCTCCCGCAAAACTAATAATAAACGGACCGCAGAACAGGTCTAATTATTTTAATTTCTAGGTTAAGAGTGAATAGAATTTTGAATAACTTCCACCATTGTTGCTATATTTAGTAAGGTTCGTCAACTGATTGCAAAAATGTGTTCACAAATACTTTCAAATAATTAACACATTCGCTGTTAATATTCCACTCATGAGACCACGCTTTATCGTCATGAGTATATAAGGAGATCAAGTTGCCTAAATTTGTAACGTAAAAACACCATTGAAGTGTTTCAGATTCTGAATTGAACGTTGACTGTTAATAAAGACGGGAAAAGTTCCTTTGAGAGATAAGGTGAGAGGGGGTGTCGCTGTCAAAATAGCGACATGGCTTCCACTTACGTGAGATTCGTGATCTTTTCATGAAGGCATGACAGTTTAAAATTTGAGTGTGGCATAATTTCGCTTACGTGAAGTAGTTAGCCAATCGTGGTTGGTATGAGGAATCTGTTTACCTCCGAGCTATTACGGCACGGTGATTGGATAACCAGATAAAGCGCCCCCTGACGGCCAAGAGGCGCGAAATATGCGATGTGCATCAGCGGGGGGAACAAGAGGACTAGAGACTTAAGTGACACAAGCTGTTTATCAGCGTAGATGTCGTGCCGACATCATTGAAAATTGTTCAACGCGTCTGTCTTCTGAAATTTGGCGATATATATCGCATGCTGATAGCAAAATACAAGCGTCGCGTGCAAGATCTTTGGCGGTACCTTTCGCAACTTTTGTCTAATTCCGCTCAACCTGGGGCTAGGGGACGTATGAGCTCATGTACTTCAAGATCCTCATGGTGCTCATATGAACAGTCACAATCAAAGCCTGACTGGGATACATCAATCTCTATATGACCACCGTACAACGATTATTATGGATTAAGAATACTGATCAGCGATACGGATTTGATAGTTTTTGAACATCACGATGTCTTGCCGGCATCATTGAAAACTGTTGACCGCTTCTGCCTTGCAGACAGTTAGCCTAGTTTTATGTATCCTCTTGATTTGATGCTAATCTCATTATATCATAGGTCTTTGGATTATAGACGCGGAAATTCTTTAATGGACGACGGCTGAATATTGAATGACGGACTAGACGCTTATATTCCAGGGAACTAGTCTATAATTATGTATGCTGTGATTGAGTTTTTTAAATTGGTCTCAATGACGTAATTTGAATTACGTCTTAGGATTATCGACGAGGATTTTCTTTAACAGCCAACGGCTGATTATTGAATGACGGACTAGACGCTTGTATCGATAATCTTGAATCGTCAGTCCAATAACATGAAGAGAGATATCGATAACACAGAAAAATATCTTCTAACCTTTTTCTTACAAACTCTCACTTGAGAAATTGCATTTTTTTGGAAAGTACGTTTAATGAGAAGACAATTATGTTCAACAACACAAATAATGATGTATTGAAGAACATTTTGTCTGCTGTTAAAAATTGAAGAAACTAAATTTTCTTCAAATTGGTCAAGACATATTTTTTCTCATCTCATTTTAAGCCACACCAAGGTCGGGGCTGTACATCACTTTATTCACGATTCTGTGAGTTTACTGTATTCACTGGGGAACGGCATCTCTATGGTGGACAATGAAACGTTTTCGAGTAAGTCGATTTGTGGCCATTACCTTCCTTACTCAGACCATCCGCTATCTTCGACAGACGAACGTGTACAAAGATTACATCTGATATCAGCTAACTTTTATCCTTCATATCCGCGGTTCGTCACTATTTATAGGGCTTTGGCATTACATGTAACTTTAACATATTCAGACCCGTGAATTGGAATGTCCCACATTGGTGATGACGTCATTAATGATAATCAGTTAAACCATTGGAGAAGTTCACCCTCAGCAAAAACAAGAGAATGACTGTTCAAATTTTCCTCCCCCCGCTGACTGACTGGAGACAAGATTTGTATGCTTTAACATTGCCGAAAATTCCTTTTGCTGAATATATTTGTTTCAGTCCGCTGGAAAATTCTGGAACTTTCGTATGTTTTATCAAATAAATTTTGTCACCAAATACGTAAAAAACAGCGGCCAGAAAAATTTAGTGTTATATTTACGGCCATTTTTCCGTATTTCTCAGTATTAACTTAATGGGAGCTTGACCCCCAGTGCGAAGGGGGGAACAGCTGCCTGTGGCAAGCCGTGGACTTCTCGAATGCATCATTATTAATACGACTCTCTCTCATTATAGGTGAATCTGAAGGTGCTGTGGATGCAGTCCTGTGAGATGATATATTGCACAGAGCATGCCAAGCTAAAGAATAGCCTACAGAGAGTCGTACATTCTAAGCTAAAGAAGAGCCAATGTTGATGTCAGCATGTATAACTTCTGCATCACTCTGTTAAACCTGTGTACATGTACGCGTGTACGTTTTGTGTGTACATGACCAGTGCATGCAGTAGAAGGAGAGTGGTGGGAGGGAGGAGGGTACATTTAAGTATTGTGGACAATCCATTCTCCGTTTTAAAAAATATTTCTGCATTCGCATTAATCATCAGTTTGTGAAAAAAAATCAGACCAAATATGATTGCATATCCATATCATAATGTGGATTTATTGTGGCATACACAATAATGATATGGAGAGTCAATTCAACTTTTTTCTGTTGATAGTATAACCGGGAATGCAAGTCTTACATATGCAAAAGAGTTCTTACTCTTGCAGTTTTAGCAATGAAAACTCACCGACCCTCCGACCGACCGACCCACACCGTTACATATGTAATAATATTCCTCAATTTACAAATTTCCAGGATATGCAGGGAGATATAAATTGTCTATAAAATATGACAAATCAGTATTTGTTTGGTATATATCATTTTATGCCGTGCTTTTATCCATTGCAGGTTTGTGCACCCACCAAATGATACTTGCTCAAGGGAACCAGATGCCTACACAATCACTTACCTGAAGGAACTTGAATCTTCAGAAGTGTATCATTGAAAGAAACTGAACATTTGGAGTGTGTTTGTTTATGAATGGAATATACTTGCACAGAGAACCTACTGTAATCAGCCGGTTTTTAAGTTTCCGAAGTTTGCAATCTGTGTAGTGAATGACAAAGACGAAACTAAGATAACACCAATCCACATTTAGTGGGTTAACCAGTGAAGAAAATGTAATTATGACACCCTCACATCGGAACATATCGAATTACTATAAGCGGTGTTCTTGTGCAAGACTGTGTTTGTGTGGAACACATAACTGTATGAATCTTAACAACAGCCAATTGAGGCATGGATTTTGCTTCAGGAGTAACGTGTATTGTGACTGGACGACCTGTAGATATTTTGCATTGAGTATGTGCATATACTTGGTGAATGTGGATTATGGATTTAGTCCACATGGTAAATTTTTAAGGAGTACATACTCCATCTTTAATGCATAACCAACTGATCATGCAAGTTTGATATGTTATTAAGTATGAGATAGATTTGAAATAAAATGTTTGTTGAATTTCCATGATTTATTAACATTTTAGTCTGTCTGCATCTTGACTGCTGGACTGTGATGATCCATGGAAATAAGGTGAACCCTGTCCAAACCAACGCAGGTTAAAAAAATTGCAAACGTGCAGACAAACTGGAACACATTCCACCTGACTGTCATATTGGTCCCAGATGTGGCTGGTTTAGATAGGATTCACTGTGATTGCATAGCAATGGAAATGTCACAGTAACATCCTGGTGGCATTGTAGAACCTGTTAAAATATTTGCGTTTAAATGCGACAAATATTTGAATAACGAATTAATTCTGTAGAAATGTGAAAATACTCCATTACGAGTAGGGAAGTAGTCCTTTCTGACAAAGTCATTTCCTTTATCAGTGGTATGCCCTGGAGTAGTCCTTAAGAACATCGGAGTACTCCGTTGAAACAGTTCATCGGAGTTGACTCCGTTAATTGTCCACTCCGATGAACATCTGAGTACTCCATCAACTGCCACAGAACGGAGTATTCCGATGTTTTTTCGGGAACCTTGGATTCTGTTTCTTGATAGGATGGATGTTCATGAACGTGCACTGTTCACTGCGAACTGATATATCTAAACACCCACTCGACATGGTCTCGGATAATGTAGGAAATAAACTCGTACTGTACTGCTAGGATTCCATATTGGCATCCATGTTGAAAGCACAGTATCTAACAGCGCATGTCAGCTGTATGATTTCTGTTACCATGGAGATCAGCTCAGGAAGAAAAACCATGAGGAACACCTCAAACTAGAAGAGATCCTTCGCAGGTAGAATCAAGGGAATATCCATTTCATTTTATTATCCCTTGATAAGGGAGAAATACAACGAGGGTTATGTGAGCGGAAACACATCCTATAGCATGTGATGTGCCTCAGGTGCGGCGGATCACGGTTTACAGCTGAAAGCTGTAAACTCCTTACACCATTAATGCGCGAGGTACCATGACTTCAACGGAATAGACCGAGCAGTCGCGAATACCTAAACACCTTCGCCATCAGCAATCTTCGTGATTCAACGAAGTGAAATATGAAAAGACCATTTTCGCCCGCATCTTTGCTGTCTAACTGTTCTTTGGCGTAGTTTATCTAGAACCAGTTTATGAACTAACAACGTATTTGTCAAGCTGTTTGCTAACCAAGAAGAGCGTAGCGTGGGTTTGTTTTCATGTGGAATATTTCACTGACAATAGTGCACCCTCTTTCTCCAGTTAATTTGATTTCCAATTCATCATTATCCATGATATTTGTCTACTTTCAGCATAGTTCACCTCTGTTTTTCTTCGGTCATGCCAGAGATAGTTACGTGCATTTTTAAAGTACAGCAGCAACGTCAGACTTCATCATCAAAGATAAATCGTCACCAGAAAGTCACCTAAGTTCAGGTAATATAACATATGATCGAATAATGATGAACATATATTACGAGCGTGATAGTACACACATTTAATAGTCTCTTAGTTCACTATTTTCCCCTCCAGTCCTGTCGTTTATTCACGAAGCATTTGAAACGCGCTTATGGAGGTTATTGCACGTCTATAAACAAACATAACGCTCTTGTAGCTATGTATCTCCGACGACAAACCACGCTTGGTGATTTAAAGAACTGGCAACATTAGCACGCGGATTAACAGGACGTAAATACACTTATTTATTCTCTGCTGCTTTCGACGAGCTTTCCAAAAATTGAACACATCTCTTGCAATTACGTTTGTTGTCTTTTCGAGAGATTGATTTCGAAATGGTTTACCGGAGTAACCCCTGCAACAGATAATATGCACTTTTCTATAGACACATAACTATTCATTTTTTTTCCTGACGTGTGACCGGGTATATTCTTCGCCACAATGGATGAATTTATTTATCAGTTTAGAGCAAGTCTTTCACAGAGAAATTCATAGGATTTCATCCATTCTAAACAATTATGGAGCAATAATTAGCATAGTTTGCCTGTAATTTCTGGACGATTGCATACATTCGACTTATCCGGAAACCCGAGTGGAAATGCAAAGATAACGACCGAAATCCGTTCTGTATTTTACACAAGTGTACGAGAATGGTATTTTGCTTTTCAGCCATGACGTGGTCAATTTCGGCGATTGCATGTAACTAAGTCAAATTCAGTAAAATATTAAGTCACTCAGTTACATATTCCAATACCCTTTCTCTGGTTATCTATTCAAATCACTCGACAGGACAATGGATACACTATTTTCCATTGTCCAGTTTTCTTTTGTTTTATGGCTGCTCGAATTTATGGTGCGATTAATGCTGTAAGACTACGTTATGACGATTATGAATAGGCGAAGACTGGTTACTGAGAGTCCGATCAGCACCGAAAAATTGAAATATTTAACGCTTGTCTTGTATAAATATCGAAACAACTTTATTCATAAGATATTATTCGATGAAACGATAGAATTTAGCTAGGTCAATCAAGTATCAAGTACAAAAATCAATAACGTTACAAAATTTAGTAAAAAATGTCAATTTGAATGTTTCGTTACTAAAATCAATAGCAATGATCTGACCGTGTTGGTGTTTTTACTAGCTGATATCTATAATACCATCCTGTTGGACGTCATCATTCCTCCAAACGGCCATAAAATAATTCTTAGTTGATCGGGCTTAGGCGCCGTTACAGAGTTGATCGCTCCGGAATATAATATTTGGCAAGCCAAAATCCGCAATTTTACGGGGCGCGAACATGATTATTCCTTTAGGGCGATAAACTTTTACCCAAAATAACCCGAGCACGTCGACCCCCTGTTTTTCACCTTTTTAAAATGTCCGTTGAACGGTGAACAATTTCACATGCATAAAAAGAAATCATTCCATATGTTTTCTCTGAGTATAGTGGGTCGGACATGTCGGAATTGGCACATTTTCATACATTTTACGTAGGTTTTTTTTCTCGAAAAGTTGGTTTAAGAAGGATTGTGCGACCTTCATTTTCAAGTTCAATTCCTCACTTGTCTCCTGAAATAATGGTACGAGTGTGCTCAATCAGAAAATATATACATTTTGTTGAAGATTTTACAACTATTTATTGCCGAAAGGCCGATTCCATGCTTGTTTTCAGACGTCGGTCATTTTCGTTCCTCATTTAGATGACATAATGGGTATGTATTTAGATTCGTCATAAAACTGTAATAACAAGAAAAGAAGTTATATTTGTTGAAAATTATTTTATTAGGTTAGTGAATGCATTGTAAAGGAAGCAGCTACATAAAGTAATACGAAACGCAATCTGATTAAAACAGAAATAAAAGGCGTCTATCTTCTGACATGTGGCTCATTTAGATCTGAGACCAACACCCCCGTTTCCTTGTTTTGAGTACTGACTAATCGCAGGGCTTCTCCCCAATTCAGCGATGTGTTTTTAGCTATGTCAAGGAGGCGTTGATTTTGACTTCTCCTGGGTCGGGGATTTCTTGACTCCATGTGTGGGTCATCAAGGCAAATATCACGTTATTACTCTTTTCAAAGTACAAATAACACAACAAACATACTTTCTTCAGAGTTTGACTCGACAATGTGGATACTTGATCACATTTGACACATTTGAATTAACACATATATAGACAATGTACAGAATCCTGGATTCTAGGGCCAAATCCATTTAACCGAACATTCAAAATCGCTTTAAGTACATATTATTTCACAGATTTCCACAAATATATGATGTCGATAAAGCAAAAAATCATCTGATTTTGAGATACGCTCTTGTTGCATTAGCTAGTACGGTAATATCCAGTGTCATAAAGTAAATGACGTCAGATTGGTCTCTGTAACTTGTATTCAATTGATGACGTAAATTGAATAAAGGTTATATCCAAAGATCAATATTACGTTATTTATATTCCATAGTATTTTATCAGGAGGACTAATCTACATATATCCAGTGTCATATTTGTGAGGTTACCGACAATTAGTTTTCATATTTCTTCACACCTAATATACTCAAATAGCAGGGTAGAAATACGCATCCACAAGGAACGGCGTCTAAAATAATAGTGGACTGTCTCGACTTTCCCCCATAATGTTAAGAAAAACAACACAACCTTGTTAAAACACATTGTGATAAATAGTTTATATATATGGAAATATCACGTGTATATCGCCAGTACAAATTATTACTCATACTGGAATGAAGATCCATATACATGGATTAGGCAGCGTTTTGAGGAAATTTCCTCAAAATGAACAGCAACCCTAATCATAATGAAAGAGTACGTGGGTTTAGTACGATAGGCTGCATTTTCTGGAAGGTTTGTATGCAAGTTATTTTTCAATAATCTTTCTTCAAAATGAACATTCACCATTTCGGGGTGAACGTCTCATTGCGTGGATAAATAAGGCATGTTGTGTTTTGAAGAACAGGCACCATTCGGAATTTACGAAATGAGCGTTAAGTAAATGTAGCGTTTTGAGGAACTTTCCTCAATATGAACATGTTTTGAATCAACATCGTATTAACAAAGCCGGTTTTTTTGAGGAAATTTCCTCAAAATGGACAGCTACCATATCGGAAGGAATGTTTGAATCAACATCCCACTAAGTGGGTTAATTTAGGTTTTTTGTGACTTGAACTTCCACAAAATGGATATCATTTCTGAAGGATACTTTGTTCGGGGGTAACTAAAGCACAATACGTAATTGAGGAATATTCCTCAAAAAGAACAGTTACCTTTTTCGGAGTCACAATTGCCAACCGTGAACTAAAGGTGCATCCCGATCAAAATGATTTCAAGCTATTTCTTTATTTCTGACCACAGTTACCTTGGTATATTAACGTAGTTAAGCAAGCACAATTTTGAGGGATTTTGCACCAAATAAACAGCGACTAAGACAGGTTTCGTTTTGAGGAAATTTCCTCAAAATGGGCAGCTATCGTTTTGGGAATGATGGGAATTTGCAACAAATCAACAGCGACCATTTAGGAATGATGGTGTATACATACGAAAGTTAACCAAGACAGGATGGGTTTTGAGGAAATTTCCTCAAAATGGACAGCTACCATTTCGGAAGAGGAACTTCGTTTCGAGGAACTTTCTCCAAACTGAACCCCTAACATTTCGGAATTACTGTATATATAAGTGCGTTTGAGTGTTTAGGTTTTGGTACCATTTCATGGAAACGAGAATATCAGAAAACAAACAAGAAAATTAAAAAGCAAACAGGCAGATGAATGGAGAGACAAACATGAATAACTAACAAGCAGCCAGAGGATGCTAGGTCCCCCGCCAAAATGGCAGCAATATTTATAAGCGCTGTCGGTTTCAGAAGATATTCATGAGGATGGCAACAGCTACTTCACAGGCGTAAGAAGCAGAGGGGTCTTTCCACCTTCCCAGGTTTTGAGATCAACTCCGAATGGCTGACTGAATGTTTATTGCTACTGTAATATATTTTCTTTACCATGTACATGTAGCATGAAAATTATGTAACCGAAATGCAACCCCAAGAGACAACTCATGGCATATTATCTGCAAACTAAATTTGACAAGAATATGAAGGCATCCTCAACCTATTGCCCAGAAACCAAATTTAGACTTGCCACAAGGAGTCACCACCTGTAGGTGCAAGCAGGCAAAACACAATCCCAAATGACATCTCATGTCATGGTATCGGCATATGAACTTTGAAACTCTGAAGAGGGGTCCTCAAGTTATTGCCGGTACTAGATGCCCACCGGTGTTCATGTTATTTGGGGCGGGTCACATATGAATACAAAATTTGAGAATAATCTGATGAGCAGTTGCCAAATTATTGCCGGGAAACAAATTTTTCCACCAGGAGACGCCACCTGTAGGCAGAAGCGGGAAAAATACAATCCCAAGGAACATGGTATCGTGGGGACAACTGCATACCAAATTTGAGAAGAATCCGATGAGGGTCCTCAAGTTATTGCCCAGAAACCAAATTTAGATTTTGACACCAGGCGACGCCACCTCTAGGCGCAAGTCAGTGAAATGCATTATCAAGCGACATCTTATGTCACGGTACATTCATACAAAATTTGAGAAGAATCCGATGGTCAGTTCTCAAGTTATTACCCGGAAACGAATTTCTGATGTTGCCACCAGGTGGCGCCACCTGTGAGTGGAAGTGAGCGAAAGGCAATCCCAAGCAACAGCTCCTGGCATGGTAAATGCATGCCAAATTTTAAAAGAATCCAATGATCCGCAACGTTTCTCATGTTACCCAGAAAGGTACATATGTAGGATATTTCAAAGAAATTCGACCAAGCGTTTCTATTATCACTTGCAGCATGGAACTAGAGGTTCCGCTTTGACCCTTAAGTTGCCGCTCCGGCATGAAGCCTATGCTGGTTGTTTTTTTAAGCAAAAACATATGTCTCCCCAAATCTCCCACCTTGCCTTGAGTGGGCACATAATTTAAGGGAAAGTGCTATAAAATGAATGTAGCAATAAGTATCCTAAACAAAGCTGCGCATCTAAAAATATTAATTACAAAGAAGCGATTTTTATTGTTGCAGTAACCCAGTGAGGAGTCGGGATTTATATAGCAATGAGTGGATTGTCGACATCTACAGCGTCCAACCAATGTGAAATAGTACATGTATTGTGAAGCATCAACTATTTCGAAACTGATCACATAAAAGGAAAAATGCAAAACATACAAGAGCCACACCTATAGTATACATGCTGTACCGTATAGAAGTTTCGTGCATCTGCCTTCAGTAATTTCCAAGATATGGAGTGAACAAAAATTGGACAGACAGATAAGCACATTTTACATGGACCCACACAAGCACTAGCTCACACCCAAACCTAATTAGATCATAAGGCCATTTCAATGAAGCTTTCATCCAAGATTGGTGAAATTCCGTCGAGTAGTTCTCCAGATATCTTGCAGACAAGGTATGTATAGACATGAACAATTAGATGGACGGACGGACGATGGACATGGATAAATGCACACACACACACCCAAACCTAATCAAATGAGGGGGCTATCCCAATGAACCTTCCATCCAAGTTTGGTGAAATTCTGTCCAGTAGTTCTTCAGATATCTTAAAAGAAAGGGCCTGTATATACATATACATGTACAAGTACATGGACAGACGGACGGACACCGAACATGGACGAAAGCACACACAAACCAAAACCTAATCAGATGAGAGGGCTATCCCAATAAAGCTTCCATCCAAGTTTGGTGAACTTCCGTCACGTAGTTCTCCAGATATCTTGCAGACAAGGCCTGTATATACATATACAAGTAGATGGGCGGACACGGATGAACGCATGCACACATACACCAAAACCTGATCAAATGAGGGGGCTATCCCAATGAAGCTTCCATCCAAGTTTGGTGAAATTCCATCCAGTAGTTCTCAAGATATCTTGCAGACAAGGTCTGTATATACATGTACAAGTAGATGGGCGGACACCGGACACGGATGAACGCATGCACACACACCAAAACCTAATCAAATAAGGGGGCTATCCCAATGAAGCTTCCATCCAAGTTTGGTGAAATTCCGTCCAGTAGTTCTCAAGATATCTTGCAGACAAGGCCTGTATATACATGTACAAGTAGATGGACGGACACCGGACACGGTTGAATGCACGCACACACACCAAAACCTAATCAAATGAGGGGGCTATCCCACTGAAGCTTCCATCCAAGTTTGGTGAAATTCCATCCAGTAGTTCTTAAGATATCTTGCAGACAACGCCTGTATATACATGTACAAGTAGATGGACGGACACCGGACATGGATGAATGCACGCACACACACCGAAACCTAATCAAATGAGGGGGCTATCCCAATGAAGCTTCCATCCAAGTTTGGTGAAATTCCATCCAGTAGTTCTCAAGATATCTTGCAGACAAGGCAAGGGGACGGACAGACATCCAGACAGACATCCAGACAGACAGCACAAACACTAGATGTCTCCCCCCAACATAGTTGGGGGAGACATAATAATGGAATGAACTCTTGTGGCGCCACCTCCGGGTGGATTTTGCTGAAACGCATCACCAACGGTGTTTTGTCGCAGGGAATGCATTTACCAAATTTCGAAGAAATCCGACAAATTGTTCGAAAGTTATCGCTCGCGAAGGATTTGAACAAACATGAACGGACATGCACTAAATATTGGAACAAGACCCAGTGGCGCCACCTACAGGCGGATTTGCTGAAACGTAATACCAACAGACGTCTTGTCGCAAAGAATGCAGATGCCAAATTTCAGAGGAATCCGACAAAGCATTTAGGAGTTATCGCTTATGAAGCATTTGCACGAACATCCACGGACATGCACTAAAGATTGGAACAAGACCAAGTGGCGCCACCTACAGGCGGATCTTGCTGAAACGTAATACCAAGAGACGTCTTGTCGCAAAGAATGCAGATGCCAAATTTCGGAGGAATCCGACAAAGCATTTAGAAGTTATTGCTTACGAAGTATTTGCACGGACATGTCCGTGCATGCACAGACACATAGAAGCAAGACCCCAGTGGCGCCACCTACAGGCGGATCTTGCTGAAACGTAATACCAAGAGACGTCTTGTCGCAAAGAATGCAGACGCCAAATTTCGGAGGAATCCGACAAAGCATTTAGAAGTTCTTGCTTACGAAGTATTTGCACGGAGATGTCCGTGCATGCACGGACACATAGAAGCAAGACCCCAGTGGCGCCACCTACAGGCGGATCTTGCTGAAACGTAATACCAAGAGACATCTTGTCGCAAAGAATGCAGACGCCAAATTTCGGAGGAATCCGACAAAGCATTTAGAAGTTATTGCTTACGAAGTATTTGCACGGACATGTCCGTGCATGCACGGACACATAGAAGCAAGAACCATTTTAAAGTCCCCGGCCGCGCTGCGGCGGGGGACAAAAAAAACCATTTGGTTCTTTGTCCAGTCTGATATGCCTCTAATGTGATCACAATTGACAACACTGAACTGAAGATATATCACGAGCATAATGGTTTGTGACGATTGTTTTTTTTCGGTCACAGTTACCTTGGTCTATTGAAGTAGGTAAGCAGTCTGAGTTTGGAGAAACTTTGCACCAAATCAACAGTGACCATCTAGGAATGCAGGAACTACGATAATTAAGCAAAACTGGATGCGTTTTGAGGAACTTTCCTCAAACTGGACAGCTGCCATTTCGGAAGGAATGTCTACGTTTGTGCGTTAACAAAAACATCTTCTTCTTGGATGAAATTTCTCAAACTAAACAACTACCTGTCCCAAATTAAGGTCTATGTAAACGAGTTAAGGGAATCCGGTTTCCTTTCGAGGAACTTTCCTCTTCCTCGGAATAAAGCAGTTTGTGAGAAACGTTCCTTAAAATCGACATCTACAATGTATGAATAAATGTCTGTGTGTGGGTTAAGTGAAAGAAGTATTTTCTCAAAATCAGCTATCATTTTGAATAAAAAGGACCGAGGTAAAATTTCCTCAACTTGGACATCAATTTCGTAATGAAGGCATGCATTCTTGTGTACTGTAAGCTACAGGAAAAACACTCCATGTTGTGTTTTGATGGACTTATAACAAAATGAGCAGACATGACTTCGTTCGACAAAAACACTTGGATATTTTCCCCATCTTCGAACTCTCCGTTCGCCTGAATCAAACAGATGAGTATGCTTCCACAATCCATTATTCCATGGTTCCAGTTGACAATTCCAGCATTAGTTGCCACACACCGCCTATCATTTGCTCGCCAGGTTTAACATCTCAGTTTCTTGGTCGGTACCCTTGGGAGCATTTACTCTTCATGGATTTTGTCGTCTTTGCTGTGAAGATGAGGTCCACCATTTGCACTCGATTGACTGCATGCATGTTATATCTGTTGAGAACCAATATCTCTCATCTACAGAGGGAGTATCGTCATAAAAGAGTTACCAATTCCAGTCGCTTCTGAAATTATGCAAACAATAAACCACTATAAACTAGAATGAAAGTAACTCCGAAAAGTGAAATCATTGTGATATTCTATATTTCGGCAAAGGGTTTTACCATCTTCAGGAATATTCCTGACGATGGTAAAACCTTTGCCGAAATATAGAATATCACAATGACTTCACTTTTCGGAGTTACTTTCATTCTAGTTTAATTGAAACTAATCTGTGGGACATCTGGATAAACCACTATGATTGGATGTTTCTGTGTACGTAAGCATAGGCGTCAGATCCGACCTCCAAAATCCATTTGTCTTTCGCGAGAATTAATATAACTTTTAGTATACAGCATCAATTCCAAAAAATATATAACATGAAAATAATTTTAAAAAATGACAACATGGAGTGAAGACAGAAACGATTAACGGTTTTGAATAAGGACATGACATTCTTTACATAAAATCATTATCAATGACAATTATTTCTTACCTAAATGAATTTCAAGGTCGTTTTCTTGAGTATGATGTATATTTTGTGCCAAAAGTAAATATTTGATTTTATCTTATGAAATTTCAAATGTTGTTCACGTTGAAAGGCTTCATGGCTACACATAACAGTATATGTCGAAGTCCTCATCTCGCTGCAGATATACAAAAATATAACCATAAACGGGGTAAGACGGACTTACCGTAATTTCCAGGAATAGGACGTCGATGGATGATGTTCTGCCACTGATTACCTGTTACGTTGAAGACTTGAGGGTACATGTATCGTTATCTAAAATAGACAATACAATATTTATTGAAAATTCACGAAGAGATATATTTATGGATTTCATTTATACAAAAAACAACACTCATTCGAGATAACACTTTACATAATAATTAACCAATGTAGTGTTTTATATCCGGAACCTATGTTTTCAATTGTTACCGCCATTAATGTTTCTGTGTCACTGAATGAATGGTCAAGAGCAAGTTGGTCTACTGCAATAAATAATTATCTTTATACAAACAATGGAACATAATTATATAATTGTGTGTTATAGTTTTTATACTTTTTTCTTTTATGAATACGTGAGCGCACGATAATACGAATCCAGTTAACAACGCTATAGAAGCTTAAATTGAAAATTGAACACGTATCAGCGGGATCAACATGTTTTAAAGGAACATATATTAATACTACTTACTATTTATGAAAAAAGCTTGGTGAATATTATGCAGATGTGAACAAATGCATGACAACTATGGTCGTTTTAGCAAATGTGTAAGACGATTGTGATTTAGCATGTCAGATATAATATATAAGATCGTTAATATTGAGAAGTTGAAATGTGAACACGTTAATAAACCAACGGAATGTTTTTCAAACAGAGTTAGATGCAATTTAGTCAAACAATAACAAACAGTAATGCGCAGTAGTGCTCATATACAGTGATTTCCAAACCTGAAGCGTTTGTATGATGTTGTTATTACATTACAACCACATATGCCCTATGAGATCTAGGCTATATATCAAATAAAACCCTAATCTAATGAAAACCTAGAATAACATGAAACCGAAATAGTCTGGTAAGCGATTACTATTATAGCTAAAGGTTGAGATGAAGTTAATAAAGTTAACTAAGTTCCGAAAACTTACTGTCAACCAACAACGTTATGCTGTTGTTGCAAACTGGTGTGCTGACGTTCGTGGACACAAACATCTTGTCTGAGGAAGTTTGAAAATGGAAAAGGGATCAGATGTCGTACAGGACACACACGTGGTCTGTCAATGCCCCAGTCAAGGCTGAGTCCAGTGGTGTAATTCTATCCATCAGTCGCCCCATGTTAAGCTAAACTTTAAGATGCGAGCCAAAATATTACCACCAGGCCAAAGACAGAAATAAGTTAAATTTAGAATGATTCCAAAATAACCGAAAACCAATTCAAACAGCCATGATTTGTTTTGATATTCCGAAAACCTGGACAAAGATTTTAAGTTAAGGCATGAGCCACTTAAAATCAATTAAAAAGTTTTAACTATTCCACAGATCTTCATCTATACTATTAAAAGAGCCGGCGTGGAGGCTAAGAATGTCCGGCCCCTGTCTTTTAACCCAGCTGAGACAATTTTCTTCACATTGCGGACAAGTGTAGGTCCTTAGGTGCAATATAAAAAGATATGAAAGGACATTCTTATCCATCACACCGGCCTGAAATGTCCGTTTGTATGTCTGTCTGTCACAGATGGAGTCCGTTGACACCATTGTACATGTATGTGGTTTAAATATACTTCGAGAGAATACTTAAATAATGGGATATAAGCGTCAGATTTGACATTCAGTAGCTAGCCAACATCCAAACTATCTTCATGAATATCGTGTTTTTCAGTGTTTTTAGTACTAAAATATCGCATAGCGGTACAGCGCAGAATGTACGATACTGCCTACAGAGAAAAGCTCTTGATGAACATTTGGGCTACGTTACCAACTGCTGGCTATTCATTTCGGGTGCCAATTCTGTTCATTTTTTTGGAGTATAAGGCCAGGGTCTCCAAATTCATATAACATATGCAGCTGTTGACTGACTAGAAGCCTATCCCAGTTGACTGACCTTGACTTATTTTATCAGGTTCATATACCCTTTATTATGATATAACATGACGACATATAGATAGGCTATCCAAATTAATACCATATATACATCTGAAGATGACTGAGCTCCACTTATTTTATCAAGGCCAGATTCTATTTAGTACAAAACTTCACGTAGGAATATTCCATTTGTCTAAGATCTCAGAATTCCGAATTCATGTTCCATATGCAATTAACTTAGAATCGACCAGAAAATTGTTGAAGATGACTGACCTTGATCTGCATTCCAAGATCAAATTACCAGATTTGATAATGGGCTACAGATAGTTTTATTCTTAACTGTGATGTTATGGCAAACTTGATTCTTTGTGAATGCCAGGATGGTATCCGAGACAGATCTAAGGGGGTCGGGGACAGTAAACAAGGGCAAATGTGAACCACGGGTTTCATCCTAGTTTCTGCGAATGACCTTGCAATTATTGGGGAACCGTATGTCATCAACACATAGGAAAATAACTTCATACACCATGTGATGGATCTCAGCCTATCTCATAGATACATGTAGTCTTGAGGTTATCATGAGCATTGGTGTTCTTTGCGTCCTTTTGAGCGATGGATGAATCTAATGGCGTTATCTCCTAGGTTGTGATTCGTTCATATATCTACCAGTTATTCTTGAAAGCGGATATAACGCCGTTTTATCTTTCGCAGACAACTACAACTACTCCCTACAAGCCGGTCTTAACAGTTAACTATTCTGCTACTGCAGACAAAGATATAACGCGTGTCAAATCCGTGTTTGGAATAATACTGAAACATATATAATGTTGACGAATTTTGCAATCCGAGACGACTTAGGTGCTTCAAATTACATGCATAAGGGATACTCAGAAATGTTTGGTGTATCGTTCGCTGTTCAAAGTCATATTTGTGAATACCATCTCTCCCAAATAGATGACTTCAATGCTCCAAATTATTCCGAAGTTTGCCTCACAAACGTATAGAATTAAGGTGCTCAAAATATATGCCATCATTGTCATGTAAATGACAACGTATATACAAATATTTGTTGTGGTTCTGGTATCCCATGCAAGTTTTCGCACATGTAGATGCTCCAAAATGTAGATTTAGGTGCTCCAAAGTACAACGGGCCGATAACTCTCAAGCTATTTATATTATATGTCATCTTCATATATATAGATGACATGGGTGCTCCAAATATTTCTCTCATATGCAGGTAATTAAGGTGTCCCAAAGCTCGTCACAATCAGTTCGTGACAAAACGCGTTGACTCAGCAGGCAGAGTTAACGCATTTTGTCGCAGTTGTGACAGTTGCGATACAACGCGTTGTGGTACATCCCATATTTATATTGAAATGTCACTTTTCCCTGTTGAATCAAATGTTGTTAATTTAACACAAATTGTGCCCTACTGAACATTCTGTCCATTCTCCGGAACGCCAAAAATGAGAGCTGATATTCCGTGACTTTGTAGCTTATCATATTGGGGTCATTTTCAGCCTAGCTAATTGCATACCCCGTGCCCCAGAAATACTAATTTCAATATACACCCGTATATCTGGAATTACACTAGTCCGAATTTCAAGGTTGTTTTAATGGCCTTAAGTCCCAGTTGGTAGCTAGCAATTCAGAGAAAGGTCTACGATTTTGTGCTTTTGTGAATGATCAACTAAAATGGGCTTAACACTGAAACAAGAGCTGAGCGCTCACATATCCCACATTGATCATCAGTCAAACACAAGAAAACACTAGTTTTCCTTCAAATGGATTTCTTTCTGGTGAGAAAATTTTGAAAAAAATGAGAAAATGTCACGAAGTAAACCGTTGTTCTTGAGTTAATAAACAGGTATAAAGTTCATACAGAGCCTCTCTCTCCGTTAAATTAGTAAATGTGTGATTATTTTACACAACAGTTTAAATAAATGTAGCTGTTTCTTACATGGATTAAACATGGGAGATAACTCTACAGGAAAAATGCCATATACATGTGGGGGAGACAACTCTGAATATTCCAACGTAACACATACATTCAGGTAAACGTGATTCAGTTTTGGGGGACTGTGACCTTGACCTTTGACAATTTGATCTCAAAATGAACATGGTTCCTCTTTGCCATGGAAGGCAGGTATACCCAAAGTTTGGTACCGATCCATACTTTGAAACTAGAGATATCGCATGGACAAATCTTAATGGGTGAATGAACAGAATGTAACATCACATTACACGACCTTGTCTTCAAAAGGCATATGAAAATGTGACTTTTAATGATTTCTTCATTTTGGGGTCACAGTGACCTTGACCTATGACCCACATATTGGTATGTAAACACATCGTGTTCCTCTAATGTATCTACTGACACAAAAAGTTATTGTTAATGATTTACTGATTTTGGGATCATAGGGATCTTGACCTTTGACCTTGACCTAAATTTTGGTACACGACACATCGTCTTTCCTCAATGTATCAATGGACATAAAAAATCATGATTTTTAACAATTTCATGATTTTGGGGGCCACAGTAACCTTGACCTTTGGCATTTACCTACATTTTGGTACGTGACGCATCATGTTCCCCTAATGTGTCTAATGACACACAAAAAAGTAATTTTTAAAGATTTCTTGATTCTGGGGTCAAAGTGACCTTGATTATTGACCTCGACCTAAATTTTGGTATGTGACAAATCGTCGTCCCCTAATATATCAATGCACACAAAAATCATGATTTTTAACAATTTCGTGATTTAGGGGTCAGTGTCCTTGGCCTTTGACCGTGACCTACATTTTGGTATGTGACACATCGTGTCCCCCTAATGTATCTACTGATACAAAAAAGTTATTTTTGATACTTTCCAGATTTTGGGGTCACAGTGACCTTCGTCCTTCGACCATGACCTAATTTTTGGTATGCGAGACTTCATTTTCCCCTATTGAATCCACTAACAAAAAATAGAAATTTGTTTTGATTTCCTGATTTTTCGGTAACACTGACCATTGACCTCTGACTTCGACCTACATTGGGTATGCAACACATCGTTCCCTCTAGGGCATCCACTCACGAAAAATTAGAACTGTAGATGAAAAACTGTCATTGATCAATGGTTTTCTGATTTTTAGGCTACAGTGACCTTTGACCTCTGATCACGACGTCAATTCCGGTACGGGACACATCATCTCCACCCAGTGTATCCACTCACAAAAAATTGCAACTGTGGATAGAAAAGGTTCACAGATATAGACCGGACACGAACACTTCAGTGATTTCCTGTTTAGGGTCAGTGACCTTTGACCTCTAACCTCGACCTTGATTTTGGTACGCGACACATCGTCTCCCCGAGGGTATCCACTCATCAAAAATTAGAACTGTAGATAGAGAAGTGTCGCAGATACAGGCCGGACACGAGGGACGGACAGACGGACACACGTACGGAAACTGCCATCAGATAATACGTCCGCCTTTTTGGCGGGCGTATAAAAATTCGAAAAATATCTGACCGAAAAATCGACCAAAATATTCTCTTTTTTGCAATAATATCCCTGTGACGTCAACCAAGCGCGTCCATCTTGGATTGTTTTACATTTTCTGGTGACCACTAACCCAAGGTTATAGATACTTTTCTGCTCCCTAGCTCAAGAGACAAGAACAATAAGTATGGGGCGGGGCGAAGGAGGGGGGAATCTCCAAGCCCTGTACAGGTTCCAAAAACCACCCAGGCCATGGGCTAACGTTTGACTATTTCGTACGCCAATGATGACTCGGATATGTTATATTCTGAGACGGATATTAAAGATTAACGGTCCGAATCTAAAGGCCACCGAGATTGATAGATTCCTGTGGCGTGGAGACTGTCTGACTAACAAAAGAGATTTCAGGATAACAGAATTTAACTGGCCGTACAGAGAAATTAAGAGTGTGTGTTGGGATAATGACACATCGACATGTACCAGAAAGGGACCTATTTTCGATCAATATAATCATCATACGTTCTACAAATTCAGTCGAACGCTAAACCGGTTGTTACCTGTTTCCAGCCGACAGTCCATTATGGGCATACTCAAAATGACAACCATATTTTGTACTTGAAAAATTGAGTTTTAGTCGTTTTTCTTTAAACAATGTTTGCCCTTTTCGAGCATAAAAGCAACATTTTTTTGTCAGTTTACCTCAACATTGATTTATGTATTTGTATAAAATTTCAATCCCCTATCTGTGGTCTGTGGCAAAGGAGAAAGAAAATTAGTTAACCACCCCCCTCACGTTTCAGGAAAGGATATAAAATTAATATCCCGGCTAAAATAAGCGGTGTTCTCCGATAGTCAAGACAAAAGAGCAATGTTGGTCACTATCTAAATGAAGTACGATGTATTATAATATATTATACGCATAAAATGAGAGACTGGGGCTCGAAAACATGCCCGTGTACGGGTAGTATATGTTATAAAAGATGCTTTATTGCAACAGACATTTTTTACAAACAAAAATGTGATAAAACAATGCGCCTGTGCAAATTCATAAAAATAGTCTAGAATATATCTTGTCTTTTGGCCGCTCTTATCTGATACTCGTTGAAGAATTGTGGGCACAATGCAGGGTTTTATTTATCTCACAAGAGCATACATACATGCATATTCAGATGCATGGTCCGAATATCTTGTAATATTGTAAATTTAACCACATGGATATATATTTGGAAACATCCTAGGCTTTATGAAGAAATCCTTTGCCGTTCCATCTCGCTTTAATTTAACTCTGGCAATAACGGAAATGAAGAGGAAGTCAAGATGCAATAAAAGATGAACTTACCTCGCTGAACTTACCCAGCGTTTGCTCGATTCTCTCGATGGTTGATTAAGAAAATCTGTCCAGAAACATACTTTAGCCTCAGTTTGTCTGTACTTGACGATATAGTAGGAAGATATACGTTACTTTCACCTTACATGCATTATAATATTCTGACACAACAATAGTAAGATGCAATATCCATGGGCCTGTCTGTGTCGTCGAAAGTAATGCATCATCTGGTCTTTAACCTTAACATCTGAAAAACTATCGGAACGTTAAATGCCCGACAAAGCGGCAGGCTTATAGCCTACACTGCAGTAGTTGAGTTTAGCATAATTATTCGTGTGGTCAGTGAAAGGTCGCGACTTTGACACATCTGGCATTGGTAATGAAACACCACGTTGGTCTCTTCCACAAACCAGGACATGCAGGGGGTGTAGGCGTTTTTGTGTTTCTTCGATACATAATATTTGACTACATGGAGACAAATATATACACATATGATGATACATATAGACGCTATAAATACCTGAAATATATAAAAATGAGTGAATATGCCCATATTGCTATTTATATATTATTTATCTCCACCCTGTTACCCTGCAATGGCCGTAGATTGATAACCCCTCTCTGTATTAGCCCTGTCTAGATTTCGCTCGTCACAGGGAAAGAAAATACATTGGCAAGATACTGTAGAATATCACTGAGGATTTCTGTTAATATGATGTAGAATTGTTCATGGATGTGGCAATAGATATACGTGGTGCCCTTTTGTTGCGAAACACAAATCGTGCTTACCGGTACCGTATTTCTGACAAGAACGGCAGGAGCATGAAAGAAGAGTCGCAAGGTAAGGATAATTTAGCAATTTTTTCACTCTTCACCTCAATGTACCCTATATTATTGTATTCGTGGGCATCCTAAATGTACAGCTCGCCATCAGTACCGGGTGTGATGGATAAGAATGTCCTGGTAATTAGTGCCCCTTTTCATATCCTTTTCTATTGGAACCAGGGACGGACACTCGTCCCCAATGTGGAGAAAAGTGTCCTAGCTGGGTTAGAAGATAGGGACCGGTCACTCTTATCCAGTGGAAATTCTTAGCCTCCACAAAATTATAGAAATAAAAGCGACCGTCAGTGGGATTCGAACCCACTATAACTCTAAAAATCGAAAATGCTTAACCAGTAAACCTATTTGAAGATGTTAAATTTTCCCAGTGCCAGAAAATTTAGTCCGTTCCACAATACTTCGCCACAGAAAATAATATTCATATATCTACCAATGTGTGCGTGCTGCATAGCAACTACTAATGACACAATTGTCGCTGATGACACAATTGTCGCAATTACGACAATTGTGTCACTTGCGATTCTCGGGTCGCTAGCTAATGTTAAAATTGCGTTGTGACTTTCTAAAGTTAACAGACTAAGTAATTTATGCACATTAAAGCGCTTACCCATTAAAATAATGTTTCATAAACAACATATGAATACAACATTGAATACTAGACCATGTTGAAAATCACACTTGGAAATCTTATCATCATACTTCTGGGTATTGCGTACTGGTATATTGTGCTACTGACATTGTATTGTCTATAATGTTCACACTGACGGTAGATTCACCAGTTGAGCCACCGATGAATTTACTTGCTGACCGTCAGTCTCACCAGTCACGCGGAACATTAAGGCACGTAAATGGAATGTAGTCTCACAGAAGTTTCATATACGGCCGCAGGCTAGTTAACGTTTTCGAGTAAGAAAATGTAAACCACAGAAACTTTCCACCGATTCGCAGCTGTTCCGTCCACTGTATGTTAAAATGTACTGAATATGTGACCTACATGACCTACGTTCGACGCAGGAAAACTAAGTCTCCCACATCGAGAAATATATAACTACATATTCATTGGACTGTTTAACAGTTGCATCTCTCATCGCGCACATCTCTGAGTGATGTTCTCTAGAAATGTTTTACGAGTTATCCGAGTAAATATTCCTTCGTATATAGGACATATCACACAATCTTTACATACTTGGATATTCAGAACACTCAGGAACCCATAAAATGCCAGAAAGCGTAAAGTAGTATACACTCCTCTCCCAACCCGAGCTTTAACCCAACTGCCCACCAAGGTATAAATACATATACAATATATTGTAGATGCATTATTATTCAAAATCGAATTATCTTTCGCTGTTTCACCCTCAATCTTCCTTCGAGGGATCTAACATTCGCGGTTCAGCTGTGCCGATCGATCAGGAAATCGGTGGATAACTTATCAAACTGTTTCCTGCAATTCGTGTTAAAGCAAACAGTTTCTTTTTGGCTTACCGAGTAGTATAGGAAGTGCAAATCTCTTATCGTTTGTGGAGGGTGAATTGGATAGGGTTGTGGTGTCACTTGCGGTGCGAGGTCAAAGATCGCTTCCGGGTAAAATGCCACAACTATTGTGATGTTCCGTACGGCCAAGCAACTGGCGGATGGATGCAAAACTAGGACTTCACTAAAAATGCGAAAAAACGGATGTTACAAGCAGATATGCGGAAAACCTCCGTCAAGTGGGTCTAGGTGAAGTAAACCTGGTCCACGGGTGGGGGAGTGCAAAGAGAGAGAGAGAATTATTTTTAACGTCACTTTCAGCAACATTTCAACTATATAGCTGAATATTCAACAAAATTTTAAGTATTTAACAAAAACTGGTGAATAACCAAGTAATCCAGGAGTAATCAACACAACACATGTACGTACACTAGAATTTAAACAACAAACCGATTTATCTGAAATAACCTAAAGTACAATCTTCCTTTACCCGACCAAAAATACCGACTACAATCTTAAAATCTATACTGTGGATCAGAATATGTTTAACTGTGAGAACTTCGTGACATGGAATACACCTTGGGGCTGGTCTTTTTTAGAAAATGTTCGTGAATTAATCTTGTATGGCTGATTCTTCATCGCCTAATCATGGCTTGGTCGAAACGTTTCCGGTTGCTCATATGAGTATTGGATTGGAGCGATATGCAAGAGGTGGGAAAATTTGACTGTTTTCAAAAATTTAAAATTCAGCGATCGAAGCAAAAATCGATGACGTCCTATTTCAAAGCGCGATCCCATCCTTTGTTCATCAATGTTGGGAGATAGGAGAAAAAATGGACGCCGTGCTTTTCTGTTTGCGGGACAGTCGATTAATTGAATAAGTTTCTACCAAACGAAGTTAATGCAACTGTTGTCTGTTCTCCCTCTATCTTGATGTGTACAACGATGAGAAAAATAAGACTGATTTTCTCTGTTTATGGAAAGTTAATAAATTCTTGTATGACAACAATAAACAATACCGATACCGGTATGACAAATAAAAATATCTCCTTCTAGTGTACCATTTAAGGTGGACTTTCACCTGAAAATCAAATTTTCCCAGCTCTTGTCAGTCTTTTTGAGAAGATACCGAAGGAAGAAAACTGAAAAAAATAATTGTACACTTACATTTATTTTGTATGTTATTTTAGTCATTAGGGCTGTCAATCGGCATTAACCCAGTGAAGTAAAAGGAGTATAATGCAGCGTCATATTCATATACAAATGTCAAAACAATACAGTCGGAGTGATATTAGCCCAACATAAAGTCAAATTCACCCGCGAAATACAGAAATATGATACGAAAAATTTAGATTGAAAATATTCTTGCTAATATTTTCTAATATTAAGTACTACCAGGGAAAAATAATATTTCAATGCCATTGTTTGATACATGTAGATAAAGTTGACGCTGCGTTTGTGATTTTTATTTTTGACTGGGGGCATTGACTAAAATAATGTATTTGATAAATGTGAATATTATTTTTTTCGTTTGGTTTATCTGTCCAGATTGACACTCGGAAGAGGGTTAAAGTATTCACTTTAAATCAGTCGGAAGATATCGTCTAAAGTCCGACAATGGGTAGGAAAGTTTGATTAATCTTGTTTTGGGGAATATTCCCCCTCAATGCCATTCATAGCACCACAATTTTTACCGGGCAAATTATATACACATACAGAATTAAATATTAATTCAGATTTAATTCCTAAACTTAATTTGTAAATGCTGCAGTTCTGTCATAAATTGCGTCTTGAAATTAATATTTAACATAACGCTTCTGTAACGCTCGTATTGTATGATACTCGGCATTCCATAGGACTCCTTGTATTATAGAGTAATGAAGTGACATTGAGTAGTTCATACAGGGGCACATGGACTTGTGGTAACATCGGAGCTCGGATATATGAGTACCAGTATCCCTTCTGGATATTTAGATGGCACATTGACATTCCTGCGGCCTACAGACTTGCTTTAATAGAAAAAATGAAATATGACAGAAGCTCAGGATGGGTTGATTTCACTGTTGAATTATTCAAATATGTCAGGAGGACCTAATTATTTTGTTGTGAGGTCAGTCAATTATTGTTAGCAAACCGTGGGGGCAACTATCAATTACGGAGACACTTGGAATTATAACATGTATGCTATAACCAGATGAAAAACTGGACACCATTCAAATAAATTGTTTTCCCTGTAAATATAAATTTCAGAAGAATGCTTCAAAATGTGTGCTATTAAGTACATTTCTATAGGGTTTGTATTTGTTGCTCCCAATCACCCAGAAATCGAATTTGCGTCACTTTTGTGGGTGGTCCTATTCGTGTTACGAAAGACATAATGGTTGTCGAAATATATCGATTTTCATGAAGGTTACTACTTTCACATATCGCGATTTAGAATATCGAAACGGGAATAAGGAAGAAGGAACAACATCGATTATGGTAGTTTTATTCATGGCGGCCCATTTTCTCAAGTTAATGAAGGTCCAGTAGGGCGCAAACGTAATAAGTGCGCCATGGAAATGTTCGAGTTTCCATCAGGGAAATGTATTTGTCGTCGGCATAGCGGTGAGGGAAGGGAGACGCTATGAATCTTAGCTATGTCCACGGTCGGTGAAGTTACTTCGGCAAAAGTTAGTCACACAAATCAACAAACACAAGCCAACACAGTGCAGACGCTCTCATCAATGAAGATGTGAGCGACTCTGCCGTCATGTCTCGAAGTCCCCTCGAAAGTGTTGACCGAGAACATTCGGAACTCCCGAGCGGAAATCTACGAAGGGGACTGATTCTACGCTCGGGGGACGACAACATGAATTTCCTATGAATCTCCAGATGTGACGTGGCTCCGAAGCCCAATCACTCTCGCGGAAGCCTTAATCCCCGACCAGCAAATATTTCTCTGCGAGTCTCTGATTTGCGTCAGATATTCTAAAAACTGTTTATTCTTTTCATTCGAAGCACGTTTCAATAGCAAACCATCAGTTTAAATGGTACACACGCCACGTATTGGCAAGATATAATTCCCGTGACGTCACTGACAGTTCCCTGACACCGAAGCACACGTGACCACGCTCTAGTCCAATATGGCGTCAATGGCCTTCGAGGGACACTCAAACCGGAGATCCTCGAGAAGTTGCGAATGGACCGAGAATTGACCTGCTGAAATTGTTTACGGCGGATCCATCATATCAATACAACTCGTTAAGGCAGTCAGGACGGTACGGACAAAATATTAACACGATTATTAATTTAGCCACGTAAACTGAAACGAAGATAACCAGGCGATATGTAGATCACGCACAACAGCTAAATACCAGTTAATTTTATAAATACAAAGCCAGACAATAAAATGATAAAAACTAAAATTATAATATCAACATAGAGAAATGATAGTTTTGACCAAAAGGACACAAGTGTGCAACAAATAGACAACTAATACCAATTCTTCTTACACCAAGACCACCGATTTTTTAGTGCTGAATTTCTTGACAAATTCTATGTCTGCTTACATGAAGTATGTCAGTAGGCCTATACCACTCAGAGTCCGAGAAGCCGACACGTAACTGCACCTTCATTGTACAATAATACTCACCCAATTACATAACGGAACAGACCGGCTATGGAAGTGTAGATTCGTGAAAAATAATCTACACCCTTTACAGCAAAGAGGCTATCGTTTAAGTTAGAGAAAACACCCGTAACTGTCGATTTCTTAATGTTTTTTTCAAAACCCGTTATTTTGCGAGGAAATAAGGTACGGCATTGATACTCCTAACATTACTGAACACTTTATTTGTGAGGAAATAAGGTTCGGCCTTGATACTCCTGGCATTACTGAACACTTTATTTGTGAGGAAATAAGGTATGGCATTGATACTCCTAGCATTGCTGAACACTTTTATAATGACCTTTGACTTACAGGAGCATCTGTAAATGAATGCAAAGTTCGGTGGTCAGATCTTGAACGGCTAATGCGATCAGCATGAAAATAAGGTCACGTGACCTACATGATGTCACAAGGTCAGCACTTGTATCAGATCTCGGCCTTGACCTTGATTCTCGAAGTGATAAGCAACCAAATATCGAAAATATGGCTTCCATTTACTTACAAAGTAGCACACTGACGTTCAAGAAACAATGTCAAGATAGTAAGCACAATATTGTCTTTCTTTTGACGCTACTTATAAAACGATGGGATTTGACCTTGACTTTGAATATCGCACAATGTGCAAAATATTGTTTGCGTTGTTCTCAAAAGCTACACCATGCAGGAATCTGTAATTTAGTGCATGCGTACCCCCATGATACAGGTATTACGTCGCTGAATTTTCAGCCTGACCTTGACCTTGGTTCTCGAGATATAACCACCGACAGTTTTGCGACTACAGGGTTATAACTGGAAAACTGTTAGGAATTTGAAATTTGCTCATGAATGTAGGTCATTATATGACGTCACAGAAAAACATTATAAGCCACCAAGATATACCAGAAATAATAGGACATAATTAGCAACTGGATGATGTCTTTGTAATCCAACAATGATATCAGGCGAGAATCTCCATATTTACAGCAAAGATAATCGCTTTATTGAAACTGAATCTGTCTATGTTTTGAAGGAGCGCATTTTACAGTTGGTGACTGACACAAATGAAGCACAGGAGAGAGCCGCTGCTGCTGAAGGTGTGGCGGCCAGAGCAAGGGCTGGGCTGAAGAGGAAGGATGAATGTGTCACAGTATGTACATATCATACACCCTTGGTCTTAGTAAACAGACAGCAGAAACTCATAGATATCAGTCGCTTGTACCAATAAACTATAGGAGATTGTCTTATGGGTCTATGTTTATAATGGATGATATTTCGGTAGGATCATATACCGTCTGTTGGAATAAAATGAAAGCGTTAGATGTCCATCACATGTTCCTGTATTGTTACCTCCTGTAAATTATATTAGCGATAAAACGCTATGAGAATTAAAACAAAAAATGGGCTGAGAAGAGGGATTATTAATAGATATCCTGTCAGGCAAAGATTATGTATCTGGGGATATCAACCAGGCGATCAACAAGACGGCCATCTGTGAAGAAACTTATTTCTGTACATCTGTCCTAATGATTTGCATCATGGACTCACTTATGAATTCTTGTCGGTACGCCCTCATTGTTTTCTACCACCATTTGAATGGTACGTTTACACTACATGTTTGTAAGTTCAGACATCGTGAAATATAGTGGGCTCTCGATTGGGAAGCACGAAATCATTACACGGACATATCAACATGCTGAAATATCTGCCTTTGTCGATTTCAGGTTTCTTCGGAGACGACGTGTAGTCCAGAGAAGCGACGACGTGTGGCTGACGAACATTTCATTCTTGTAGAATTCACCGAAAATGAAGTGCACATTGCCCTGAAACTAGAAACAGCAACATACCACTTTTGCCAAAAACCAGTGAGCATGTATTTGGACGGCGTCTTGGAATTCAAGACAAGAACATCACTGGGGAGTGTTCGTGGACAAACATTCTGAACGACACATTTTAATTTTGAGGATATTTGTTCAATCATCTCACGTGCCGTATAGCTCATCCCTTGTGGTAATTTTCATTTTGAAGAAATTTCCTCAAAAGCTGTCTGCTCTACTTAGATGATTATCAATCAATCAATCAATCAAGTTTATTGCACGACTCTTGGTATACATAAGTATGGCAAATATAACTGATACTTTATGCTGATAATTATGCTGAACGTTAGATTTTCAATTTTGAGGAAATTTCCTCAAAATCTGTTTCGCTCTATTTTGAAGAAATTTCCTCAAAAAGCTGTCTGCTCTACCTAGATAATTATGCTGAACGATAGATTTTCAATTTTGAGGAAATTTCCTCAAAATCTGTTTCGCTCTATTTAGTTAGTGGTTGGAAATGAAGTACTATTCCGAATGATAGATTTCCAATTTGAGGGAATGACAGCCAGAATTAACATATGTTTCATGACAATCATTTTGAACGATGCATTGCCATTTTCAGGAAATTTCTTCAAAACTGCCCGAAACGTTATCCTTAGCCCGTGAACAGGGACACTCATTCGGAAAGATAATTTCAATTGAGGATATCCCCCACAATTTGATTTGTCACAGTTAACGCACATAACATAGACTATCTTTCCGAATGGTAAATTGAAAATTGACCCTCTCAAACTTATTCAGTCTATGAACATGGACAAACACTCTAACCAGCAACTTTTCCTTGTTAATTATGGACAGTCATTCCGACCAGTGGATCAAATTTCCCAAATGCGTTATCGGCGTTACTAAACAAGAACACTGAACCCTATTCTGAAAGGTAGATTTTGATTTTGAGGAAATTTCCTCAGAATAACCTATGCTCAGCGTATGAGCATAGGCAGCTATTCCAAACAATATATTTTCCTTTTGAGGAAATTTCCTCAAAATCAAATATCAATCGAAATGATTATTCTAAGTTTTGGAGGCCCTGTCATTAGCTACAAAATTATCATTTTCTCAACACATGTCTTCATGAAGAATGATTCCAAACGACATACTCAGCCGGCAGACATGAAAGATAGATTGCTATTTTGAGGAAATTTCCTCAAAACGTCCTGGCCATAGCTACATATCCTTCCGAGCGATGTTACTCAGCCGGTAGACATGGAAGATAGATTGCGATTTTGAGGAAATTTCCTCAGAACGCTGTCTGCTCTTGTCAACGTATGAGCATGGACAACCATTCCGAACAATATGTTTTCATTTTCAGAACATTCCTTCAATATGCGGCTCATGAGATGGATAAAATATGAACAATTAGTTAGTTGGCAATGAATATTTTCATTGAAAATACACAATTTTTCAATACTATTTGCATTGGTTTGTTTTCTCTATTCTATATTTTGAGGGAAAGTCGAGACAGTCCACTATTATTTTGGACTTCGTTATAGTTAAACCTCGCTGTCGTCTGGGCGTTACCGATAATGCCGATAACAGACACACCCGTCCTGCCTCGCGAACATTTATCTCTACCACTGCCTCGGGCCTTCACATCAAAGATCGACCGCCGAGATATAATCGGTGATTTCCTTATTTGTCACCACTAGCGGAAACACATTTGGGGCATCTAAACGCTGATTTTTACAATCGTCACCAGTATAATTAGTTTAAGGGAACGATAACACTGGTGACATTAAGGAAAATCAGCAGTATGGGTTAGTATCAAAACGGAACGCACAATGGTGACGTGGTGACGTTTTCTTGAAATCAGCGATTGCGTCGAAACAAGATCAGTAGGAAAAGGGACCAAGTTACTGGTGATTTTTTGGCACTTTGTCACCACAGCTTGTTCACAGTGTCATGTTGTTGTAACAACTGATTTCGAGAAATCATATGCCGCTATAAATTTCCAGTTTCTGTCGTTCTCAGTGTTAATATTTCATCATCTATAACAGCGCGAATAAGTAACATTGGATCGGATAATTTATCTATTAGTGTAATTTTTGTTTTCAAAAGCCTACATTTACCGGTCATAAGCCAAGACGTTGATTTTACGAAACGTTCATTATTTCAATAATTGTGCTCTAAAAGCTATTATGTCGCAGAATTCTATTTTGCGTTCCCTGGCAATGATTAGTGTTTGTGTCTGTTACGCACGATGGGGAATCACCCTTTGTCGATGAGGTGATATCCAGGCCGAGTGTAATATTGCAAAAAATAATGACGTTCGATAAGTGAACACAATTTAATTCATCGTCTCGATGATGAACGATTTTATCAATCCATTTGGCTCTTCCGAAGTTAATAATTGTTATTACAAAAAATCGCATATTTGCGAAAACGAAATTCATTTTAACAAAAGAGACAAAGAGACAAATGTATGTCACGGATTAAGCGATCGCTTTTGACGAAACGTCACATTTGCAATATTTTAGATTAATCATCGGATCATTCTAACCCCAACTTATTTTTTTCAATATTCACATAGCAAGTATTAAATAAGTGAATTCGCAAGGCATATAGTTCAAATAATACCACGTTATGCTTCAATTCGAAGAGGACAATAAACTGTATTGATAAAGAATTCCACTAGGATTATCCTATTTTTTTTCAAAATCGCTTTTTGCTCGAAAAAATATGAATGTGCCAACTTTCCGTTAATGTGGCGTGAAAGAATATATGTCTTATTCGGAGAAATTAGCGTTGACAGGTAATGAGGTTAGCACAAGGTCATACATAAAGCGAACTTTATCATTTCGAAAATGGAATTGAGATTCGGTCTGTCGGGTTCAGAAGGATACACGTCGTACAACGTAAATAGAAACAAGGTCTCTTGAAATAGGTTTTTATATATTTTTGACAGTGTGAGCTGGTGCCAGTGTGTCAAAATATAATAAATAAAATCGCTTTGCAAAGTAATCAATCCTCTTCCACTTTATTCATTATATATCTGATTATAGTTGCAAAATGAACCAATAGTTTGTGTCTCAAGATCGTGCCCATATTGCGTTGTGAAATTTCAGACAATTTACGACAACGTCCTCTGGCTATGGTAAACGCACATCTGAGCATCTGGATATATGACCTGTTTGAGCTTGATGTTGTGGTCACCAACCTTGTGTCATGTGAAAAATGAAGCTGGACTTCTGTATGAGGAACCAGTTTAGTGTTGCAACTTCACCCGCATACAACCGATTGACGCTTTCGGATGACCATTTGAGACCTTCGCTAATGACAAGCCTTTCTGTTCATACCAGGTTGTCAGCAAATCCTCATTGCGGACTATGTAATCACCTTTACGCTACCGAAACGCATGCAAACTTTTAGATTTTTTGTTTGCTGGCAAAAAATCTCAAAAGCACTAATTATTGCATCAACTTATCTCTGTGTTCGAAATCAAATTCTAATGATATCCAAACTGAATTCGAAGCTGAACTCCCGTTCAGATAAATATTGAATGAAGCAATTACACAGCAGGTCCAGGCTGTTCCAATAGCGCTTAATTTTCGCATGTATTTGACCTTCTCCATAAAGCTAATTTTCCCGGGGAATGTTTTTTCAAAACCTGTTTCTTTCAGCAAGATATTGATTCCTATTTCATAGCAGTTAATTTGATGCTCTCGCCAGGACTCATTCTCGGCAGTAGCATTTCATGTGGTTTTTGCTCACCATTTTCGACTTAAAATATATTTTTTTCGTCCTTTCCTTACTATTCAAGTGTAACATTGTATCAGCTGAAGATATCTTGGCTTGGTAAAAAGAGTAATTGCAACTTCCCTCTCAGTTTGCCCGATAACTCAAGAGTATGGTGCCATTGATTGGAGTTCGCCATCTTCAAATTATAACATTCAAGACACGATCCCACTTGCTTTGATTCACCCCCACCTATGTTCCATATCATTGCACGGAACCAGCTGTTCGGTTTCAGATACAACGCTGTTCATGCATTGAAACAAGATAAAGATACATATATTTGTCGTCCGGAAAGTCAGAATTTAGTTAACGGTCCCAAGACATTGGATTGGGAAACTAGATGTAGGGCCTGTATTCTTTCTTTTGGAGGTAAATATATGAATGCCGTTGAATATCTATATAATAACAAAAAATGTAATATACATGCAGTGTGATCTACTGCATAAACTACTTATCAATGGCAACAGTGGCATGCCGACCTAGGATAAAACTGTTATGTCCTGTCTTTGTCTTTGCGGATAGTAAATGCATTAAAAAAGCTCTTGCCCATTATTCTGTGAATTTTCATTTTAACATTTCCTAGCGAAGATCAGTGTATTTGTCATCGGTCGGTGACCATGAATTAAGCGCATATGAATCTCCTGATTCACTCTTTATTGACTTTTCGATAACAGCACTAAAGCGAATAAATCATCGCGATAACGAGCTACACCGTTTTTATTATATTTTTTGTGGAGGCATTTCGTGTAAATACGGCACATTGGCTGGAAAAGCCATGGGCAAAGCACCACGCATAACACGTTGTTGGGGGATGATATCATGTAACGATGGGGAGAATGCATTCATTTTAACCTATACGGGTTTATCTGCATTCCAAGAGACCTGAAAACATTGAAACACAAAGTTTGTCTAAAGTTGCGGATCTGTTTCCCATCGAATTGAAATCCTTCAGTGTTGGCTCCTTCTTACGCTGCCATATTTTCATGTGTGTGCTACTGGAGAGATCAAAAGATGCAACCGTATTACAAAGAATGTTTCCACTTGAAACAGAGAGAAAACTGTCGCGTTATTGTCCACAAGAGGCGATACTGCTCAGGCAAGCCAAGGCGGGATAGATTGTCAGTCCCGCTCTGGTCCCTCATCGTCCCCATCAAGACCCCCATTATTCTCTCCAGCATCGAGCCCCTCAATACCATCCCCCACAAAGCCAAGCCCCTCATTGATCTCGCCCCACTACACCTCTCAATACTCTCGCCCCCACCAAGCCGCTCCATATTCACGGCTACACAAAGCCCCTCAATACGCTCATCCCAACCAAGCCCCTGAATACCCTCGTTCCCAGCGAGCCTTCAATACTCCCGCTCACAACAAGTTCCTCAATACTCTCGCCCCCACCAAGCCTATCAATACCCTCATCCCAACCAAGCTCCTCAATACTCTCGCCCCACCAAGCCTATCAATACCCTCATCCCAACCAAGCTCCTCAATACTCTCGTCCACACCAAGCCTATCAATACTCTCGTCCACACCAAGCTTATCATTATTCTCGTTCGCACCAAGCCTACCAATATCCTCACCCCCACCAAGGCCCTCAATAGCCTCCCCTCCACAAGAGTCATCGATACTACTGCCCACCAAGCTCCTCAATACTCTCGTCCACACCTAACCTATCAATACTCCCGTCCACACCTAACCTATCAATACTCTCGCCACACCAAGCCTATCAATGCTCTCGTCCACACCAAGCTTATCATTATTCTCGTTCGCACCAAGCCTACCAATATCCTCACCCCCACCAAGGCCCTCAATAGCCTCCCCTCCACAAGAGTCATCGATACTACTGCCCACCAAGCTCCTCAATACTCTCGTCCACACCAAGCCTATCAATACCCTCATCCCAACCAAGCTCCTCAATACTCTCGTCCACACCAAGCCTATCAATACTCTCGTCCACACCAAGCCTATCAATACTCTCGTCCACACCAAGCCTATCAATACTCTCGTCCACACCAAGCCTATCAATACTCTCGTCCACACCTAACCTATCAATACTCTCGTCCACACCAAGCTTATCATTATTCTCGTTCGCACCAAGCCTACCAATATCCTCACCCCCACCAAGACCCTCAATAGCCTCCCCTCCACAAGAGTCATCGATACTACTGCCCACCAAGCTCCTCAATACTCTCGTCCACACCAAGCCTATCAATACTCTCGTCCACACCAAGCTTATCATTATTCTCGTTCGCACCAAGCCTACCAATATCCTCACCCCCACCAAGGCCCTCAATAGCCTCCCCTCCACAAGAGTCATCGATACTACTGCCCACCAAGCTCCTCAATACTCTCGCCACACCAAGCCTACCAATATCCTCACCCCCACCAAGGCCCTCAATAGCCTCCCCTCCACAAGAGTCATCGATACTACTGCCCACCAAGCTCCTCAATACTCTCGTCCACACCTAACCTATCAATACTCCCGTCCACACCTAACCTATCAATACTCTCGCCACACCAAGCCTATCAATGCTCTCGTCCACACCAAGCTTATCATTATTCTCGTTCGCACCAAGCCTACCAATATCCTCACCCCCACCAAGGCCCTCAATAGCCTCCCCTCCACAAGAGTCATCGATACTACTGCCCACCAAGCTCCTCAATACTCTCGTCCACACCTAACCTATCAATACTCTCGTCCACACCTAACCTATCAATACTCTCGCCACACCAAGCCTATCAATGCTCTCGTCCACACCAAGCTTATCATTATTCTCGTTCGCACCAAGCCTACCAATATCCTCACCCCCACCAAGACCCTCAATAGCCTCCCCTCCACAAGAGTCATCGATACTACTGCCCACCAAGCTCCTCAATACTCTCGCCACACCAAGCCTATCAATGCTCTCGTCCACACCAAGCTTATCATTATTCTCGGTCGCACCAAGCCTACCAATATCCTCATCCCCACCAAGGCCCTCAATAGCCCCCCTTCCACAAGAGTCATCGATACTACTGCCCACCAAGCTCCTCAATACTCTCGTCCACACCAAGCCTATCAATATTCTCGTCCACACCAAGCTTATCATTATTCTCGTTCGCACCAAGCCTACCAATATCCTCACCCCCACCAAGGCCCTCAATAGCCTTCCCTCCACAAGAGTCATCGATACTACTGCCCACCAAGCTCCTCAATACTCTCGCCACACCAAGCCTATCAATGCTCTCGTCCACACCAAGCTTATCATTATTCTCGTTCGCACCAAGCCTACCAATATCCTCACCCCCACCAAGACCCTCAATAGCCCCCCTTCCACAAGAGTCATCGATACTACTGCCCACCAAGCTCCTCAATACTCTCGTCCACACCAAGCCTATCAATGCTCTCGTCCACACCAAGCTTATCATTATTCTCGTTCGCACCAAGCCTACCAATATCCTCACCCCCACCAAGGCCCTCAATAGCCCCCCTTCCACAAGAGTCATCGATACTACTGCCCACCAAGCTCCTCAATACTCTCGTCCACACCAAGCCTATCAATGCTCTCGTCCACACCAAGCTTATCATTATTCTCGTTCGCACCAAGCCTACCAATATCCTCACCCCCACCAAGGCCCTCAATAGCCTCCCCTCCACAAGAGTCATCGATACTACTGCCCACCAAGCTTCTCAATACTCTCGTCCACACCTAACCTATCAATACTCCCGTCCCCACCAAGTCCCCAATACCCTCTCCCCTGCCAAGGCCCCAAATACTTCTAGCTCCACCAGCTCCCAAATACCCGTCAAGTTTCAAAAATATCCCACCCCAACAAGCCCATCAATACTTTTCGACACAAACAATTCCTGGAAATACCATCGCCTCCACCAAACTCCGGAAATATCTTCGCCTCTACCAATCTACTGGCTCCATCAAGTCCATCAATACTATCGCCCGCACCGAATCTCGAAAATACCTTCGCCCAGCCCAGCCCCTCTCAACACCCTTGCCCAGACCAAGCCACTCAATACCTTCGCTTCAACCATGCCCCTCAATACCTTCGACCAAACCAGGCAAGCCCAATACCCTCGCCCGAACGAAACCCTTCAATAATACAGGCACTCACCAAACCCATCAATATCGTTCGCCCCCACCAAGCCCATCAATTCCCAAGCCCCACCAATGCACCCAAACGTTATTCTGTTGCCTCGCCGCAGGTAAAATACGAATGATCAACTTTCGCTATCCAAACCGAGTTCGGTTTAGCACAGCTGACTATATTACCAGATAAATTGCTGCATTCGCACAAGTAAGTTCATTTCTGTTTCAGTTCATCCAATTTATTGAAGACGAGATTTTCACTAAATTGCTTTCATGGATGAATTTTCTCGCTTTATCTGGACGATAGTTCATTTCTCTCACGTTGCTCGTCTAGATGAAAAAAAAGTCAAAAGTTAGTATTTAGAAGAAAATCCATTTGACGTTCCCTAGGCAACCGTATTTCTTGTTCATAATGACTGTACCAAGACTACACGATTGGTTTTAGGTAATAAGGGTATACTCCCTTCCGTCCGGGTTCCTCGATGGGGTAAGAGAATTATGCTTCCGCACAATTATGGGAAATAATCGCCGAACGTGCCAAATGTGATACACTGGAATGAGTTTGCGTGTATGTAATATGATCTGTAGCACCGGTTCCTATGAGTGTCTAGGAAATGACGATCCAAAAAAATCCAGACAAAAAGCAATATCTCTGTACATTTGGATCATCCAGCTATTCCTGTCGCCAACTGTCTGTTTCATCAGCAGCAATATGCGTGTCATATCAAAGTATGAATCCCACAATGATGCTCAATAACCAGTGGAACAGGTTGCCGCCACTGGTGAGATGACGCTTTTAGTCAAGATGTTCGTCATGTTGATGTAATGGATGCTTTCGAGAGATCATATAGCGCCGTAAAATCTCATATCTGTTGCCATCAGTGTAGTATTTCTTTAGCTATAACAATGCAAAAAAGTAACATTGGATCGGGTAATTATCTATTAGCTTTTTTTCCAAAAGCCTACATTTATCAGTCATAGGCCAAGACGTTGACTTTACGAAACGTTCATTAAATCAATAACTGTGTTCTAAAAGTCACAGAACTCTATTTTGCGTTTCGCTGGAAATCATTAGTTTTTGTGTCTGTTACGCACGATCGGGAATCATTCTTTGTGGAAGAGGTGATATCCAGGCCGAATGTAATATTACAAAAAAAATAGTGACGTTCCAATAGCTGAACACAATTTTAATTCATCGTCTCGATGATGAACGGTGTTACCGATCCCTTTCGCTCTTCCGAAGCTAATAATTGTTATTTCCAAAATCGCATATTTGAGAAAACCAAATTCATTTTGACAACAAAGACAAAGAGACAAACCTATCTCACGGACTAAGCGATCGTCTTTGATGACAAGTCACATTTGCAATATATGAAATTAATCATCGGATCATTCTAACCCCAACCTATTGTTTTCAATATTCACTTAGAAATTATTAAATACGCGAATTCGCAAGACATATAGTTCAAATATTACTACGTTATGCTTCAATTCGGAGATGACAATAAACTGTATTGATAAAGAAAAACTCAAGACAAAGAAGCACCTTTGAGACTAACTATATTATTTCAGCGTAAACTTTCGTAGATGTGCAATCTAGTTCTTTAGATGGGCAAGCAATTTTAACCCATTATGATGACTAACATTAAAAGAGTACCCGGGGTGAGAACTATGAAACCAAAAGGTATTTACTATATGGATAAAGATATTACAGTGACAGGGTGTAGTTAACACCTTGGTGGTGGTTTGACAATCCATAAGTCATGCATGAAGCAGTTGACCAGGTAGATAAATACATGTATGAATGGCAGTTAATGTCTGTAATGTGAGAGGAAATCATCGTCTCTATTGAGTTCCTGTTCCACACTGTTGAACTTGTCAATAATCTTCAGCGATGTCCCGTTCCTGGATTAATATAGAATCTCACTAGCATTGTCCTATTTTTTTCAAAATCGCTCCTTTGTTAATGGTAAAAAAATTGTAATATTCTAACTATCCGTTAAAGGGGTCTGAAAGAATGCATGTCTTATTCGGGAAAAATAGCATTGGTTTGTAATAAGGCTAGCGTTAAGGCCATACTAAGAGGAAATTTTCTCAAATGGAACATTGAATTGAATTTTGTTTGATGAGTTCAGATGAGTACATATCGTGCAAAATAAATGGATAGAAGGTATCTTGAAATAGAGTATTAGAGGGGTTTTTGGCAGTTTGACTCAAATATGATAATTGAAATCGCTCTCCAGGGTAATCAATCCTCTTCAAGTTCGATCATTATATATCTGATTAATTGCCAATTGATTAATAGTTTGTTTCTCAACATCGTGACCATGATGCAGTGGGAATTTTCGGACAATCTCCCCATGTTCAGAGAAATGGTCATCGTCGTCCTGTCGCTCTGATCCTGCATAATGTCATCATACCAAAACTGATGTGCAGCGTGTATATTTCATGCGGCTCTGGCTATGGTAAACGCAGATCTGAGCTTCTGGATATTTGACCTGTTTGAGCTTGATGTTGTGGTCACCCACTTTGTGTCTTATGAAGAACGAGACTCAGCTTCTGTATGAGAAACCAGTTTAGTGTTGCAACTTTGCCCGCTTGCAACCGATTGAGACCTGTACTGATGACAAACCTTGATGTTCCAACCATGTTGTCAGCAAATATAGTATGGGGATCACATCGAGCATGAAGAGTCCAGACCTGACCAATCCCGATTATCACACAGGAACGAACTTTCGCAACCGTCTAGCTTTTCCGCTTCCAAATCTGATTCTTGCATGTTAATATCAAATGTTCCGAATCCTCATTGCGGACTATGTAATCACCTTTACGCTACCGAAACGCATGCAATCTTTTAGATGTTTTTGTTCGAAATCAAAGTCTAATGATAACCAAATTGAATTTTCCCGGGGAATGTTTTTTTAAGACCTATTTAGATATTGATTCCTATTTCATAGCAGTTAATTTGATACCCTCATCAGGACTCACTCACGGCAGTAGCATTTCATGTGGTTTTTGCTCACCATTTTCGCCTTAAAATATTTGTTTTTCGTTCTTTCCTTACTATTCATCAGCTGAAGATATCTTGGCTTGGTAAAAACAGTTATTGCAACTTCCCCCTCAGTTTTCCCGATAACTCAAGAGTATGGTGCCATTGATTGGAGCTTGCCTTCTTCAAATTGTAGCATTCAAGACACGATCCCACTTGCTTTGATTCACCGCGACCTATGTTCAATGTCACAGCACGGACCGAGCTGTTCGGTTTCCGATACAACGTTGTTTCATAACGTATCGTAAGATAATGTAACATATATTTTTCATCGAAAAAGTCATAATTTAGTTAAGGGTTCCAAAAAAATGGCTTAGGGTCTGCATTCTCTCTTTCGGTGGTAAATATATGAATTCCGTTGAAGATCACAATAATTTAAAAATTTTTTTAAAAAACAACAGTAATATACATGAAGTGTGACCTACTTCATAAACTACTTATCATGGGCAACAATGGCATGTCGACTCCCTGTCGTTGTTTTTGTAGATAGTAAATGCATTAAAGAATCTCTTGCTAGACATTATTTTATGAATATCCGTGTTACCTTTCCCTGGCGAAGATCAGTGTATTTGTCATCAGTCAGTGACCATGAATAGCCTCAGGGTTAACCGCATATGAATCTCCTGGTCCACTTTTTATTGACTTTTCGATAACAGAACTAAAATAATAGCGAATAAATCATCGCGATAACAAGCGGCACCGTTTTTATTATCACTTTTTGTGGACGCATTTCGTGTAAACGCGACACATTGGCTAGAAAAGCCGCGAGCAAAGCATCGCGCCTGTCACTCGAATAACAAATTGTTTGGGAATGATATCATTTTATCCTATATTTTATTTTTTGCATTCCAAGAGAGCTGAAAACATTGAAACACAGAGCCTGCCTCAATATGCGGATCTGGTTTCTCGTCGAAAGCAGATCCTTCGTTGTTGAATCCTTCCTACGCGACCATATTTCCCCGTGTGTGGTAGAAAACTGTCGCCTTATTGTCCACAAGAGGCGTTGCTGCTCAGACAAGTTCAGCGGGATAGATTGTCAGTCCAGCTCTGGTTCCACATCGTCCCCATCAAGACTCTCATTACTCTCTCCCGCACAAAGCCTTTCAGAACAGCTCGACCAACAACGCCCATCATTAACCCTGGGCCTCACCAAGTTCCACTATACCCGTGCCCACACCAAGTCACTTAACATTCTCGTTCACACCAAGTCCCTTAATACTCTCGCTCACGCCAAGACCCATCAACACCCTCTACGCAACCAAGACCCACAATCCATCCCCCACAAACCCTAAGAACAGCCTCTCTTACTAAGCCCCTCGTTAATCTCACCCACCATAACCCTCATCATATTGGCATAGTCCTGGCGAATCAGGTTCTGCAAAAAGATGTTCTGACGTTGATCATCCTCCGTGGCCAAGGTTTGTCTGACAAGCCATGACAGCAGACGAATTCGTCGGGACGAAGACCAACCATTTTATTAATACTAGGGAGATCGCGTGCCCTTCCTATACTACTAATCGTCCACTACTCATCGCGCATGCGCAGTCGACCCATTCTACTGTAGGGTGCAAGCCTGGCCCATGGAATCTGAGGTAGTGAAAACCCCAGGTCTCTCGCCCCACCCTATCCCGCGCCACACCTATGCGACCCGCTGTGCAGTGAGTAAAGCGGAGTAGGAGGAGGAGTAGGAGGAGGAGGAGTCGGACACGCCATGGATTATACTAGGTAGATGATTTCCGAACAACCTTCGTGCCGTCATGACCTTTCCAAACATTCCCATGCTTGGGCAAATTAAGCGCCAGCGAATGTGTTGTATATGTTGGACCCTCCGATTGTTTTGAATTCACATGCTCGTATCCTTGTTTGTTTTCATTTAACATACATGAGATATACCGACCCGCATTATAGAAGATGACCTTGAATGGAATCGTTACATTTTATACAGCTATACATGCAAGATATGTATAAGCCATACACAGGCCCTTCTGCGACATTACTGTCCTGACATGGAAAGACTATCAGAGAACACATGTCTATAAATCCCCGATGAGGAATTGTAGTATAGTACAAGTAAAGAAATCCCATGTGAAACGTGTCTGTACGTCTCTTCGCATCATGTTCTTCCAGCAAGACATTGCTAGTTATTTAGTATCTACATACATTCAGCACCGGAGGTTTTCTAAACAACATATTTTACCAAAATTATTTTACTTACAAAGGGACAGAATTGGATCGTATAATATTTTGGACGAGGAATTGTTCTTGCTTTTCTATGGTGCTTTATTTGTGTCCATTACAATTTGGCTATATCGATGTGAGTGGTCAAAGGAGATAACACCTCTTTCTTGGAGAAAACCTTGGTGTGTGCTGACTAGACCTCCCAGAAGATTTGCCGAGGAGAAATAGATATATTCGCAAATTCTCAACCGTTTACAATGCTTCCGCTCAGTTTAAGTGGATAGAACAAGGACTGATTCGCTCGGTGTCAGTTTAATGAGACTGAGTCGGGTGTCATGTCTACCTACGGCATGATATTTCGGCGAGACAGCACTATAAAATGGCAGCATTAGATTTGCTCTGTTACAAGTAGGCACTCCCCTCCCTTCCCTTCTCCCTCGTGATATAGCTGAAAAAAATGTTGAAAGCGATGTTAAACCATATTCACTCACTCACTCACCCATTTACAAATCGATATTTGCGAGTTTGTTTGACAGAAATATAATGAATCCACTCTGGAGGTTAGAACTCCTAGTAGAGGGAATCTATTGGTGTATTCTTTGAGGAGTTTTTTCTATCAGTTTCTATCTTTCTTTTCAACCTAGTTCTTGGCAACTTTCAACCGGATATGATTGTTCTCGCCTGGAGCACCCAGTGTTGGAGTGTTGCAATCACATCGCTGGGGGTCTAATAATACCCCAGCCACCAGTCAGATTTTATGACAGGATTCCTGGCCGAGCGCACATCGCCGGAAGTGACGCCATATATAGTAAAATAGATGTTTGCCGAACATTTCGATTACGTTTCAAGTCTGCATAATACCTCCGTTGACTTAGCGTTAAAAAGAATTATCTGGAGATTATTTTCCTTGTTTACCTGGACAGACCATATGAAAAGTAGTTCGCTCATGTGCAAAGCTGAAGGAGTTGTTCGGCCGGATTCAAACTGAACCGTGCGTACGTGGTTTTTCCCTTATACGTCATAGCAACGTAATAAAGGTCAACTTCCGCTATTGGACGCAGGGATGTAAAATGAGCCTGTGAGATGGAGCATGCGCTTTGGGGACGATGGGAGTGTTGGGGAAACTATCTATGCTATTCGTTCATGGCAATGACTATGTTTCATAAACCTCACTTGATGCAACGTTAATATTCGAGTGAATATACTGATTTATAATAAATGAACGGAGAAATCTGTAACCCATGAGTTTTGTATTTTTTGTCATGAATAAATCAGGGACTATCTATTACAGATGATCAGAAATTATTTGATACAGTTTGCAATATACCATAATATAAAAAAGAACAATATAAAGCCGAAAACGGCGAAAGAAGATACTTCCACACGCATAATAAGGCATTTACGATAGCATAAGCTCGGATATCCTAAAGTCAATCGCCCTTCATCAAGGACAGCAGCTCTCATTGTCAAATGTCTTTTTGGTATGACACTAAACGCATAAAAAAATATGAATCATGCACTATTAGCAAATGAAAATATTAACAACATATGTGCATTACGCCAGTATAAGTCAAAATGTATTTCGCCCTTCCGTTATATTATCCAAACTACTCCAGCGTATGTCCCAGGCATGCCTTGACTGAGAGTATTTCAAACACCCGTTACAAATATTGTACACATATCGGTATATTTGACTCCTTCGTTACTATCAAAAGCTTGTTGATGACTTCGAGTGAGTCGAAATTTGGAGGAGTAACATCGCAAATCTGAAGCTATAACCTCTTGAGTCCCGGGACTAAATGAACGCATCAAAAATGTCCATTTTTCGTTTGTGCTTAGTTTTGGTGGCACAATGAATGAAAATCGTCATGCAAAATTTTAACGGTTCACGGTTTGGTCTCTTTAGTTTGTCCACATGTGTGGACATTTGGACATCATGACTTCAAGTACAGATAGGGGCTTAACCCAGACCAAGCGAACATAACCCTCTGACAAGTATGTTTGTCATTTTCTCTCTGGAATTGAGAAACCGACACATTAAAAAACTATATTTTTCTTATGTGCTTAGTTTTGGGTTCACAATTATCATGCAAAATTTGAACACCTCCCGGTTTGGTCTCTTAGTTTGTCCACATCTGTGGACATTGGGACGTGATTACTTGAACTACAGATAGTCTAGATGAAGTTAAAATGAGACTTTGGTCATCAGTCAAATATATTTGTCTTTTTTACTCTACAAATGATTGATAACAGCATCATTCCAGAAAATATTCTCCAAGGACACCATAAAAAAGGCCGTCAATAGTACATTAATTATATAGCATATGGCCCCAATGTCCACAATAGTGGACACATACTGTTCAAGTTTCGCTGTATCTATACTTATTGAAGAAACACACCAACACTTCATGCTTTACAAGTCTTTGGGTGCCTAGCATTCTTCCTACCCGAATACTTCTATTTATTCCAAGGGAACATTTGGAGAATATTTTCCGCAAACCTAACTACAAGGGCTCATTTCCGACTTTCGTGGGTGATCCTATCTTGAAACGGCTGAGGTAAGTCACGTGACCACCAATCCTAAGGAATGTGGGGTAGGTGGAACCACCTGTTAGTCTTTAGTTGAGGACATACATGCTTGCTCTCAGTGGAAGCGCCTGTTCTTTTGTTGGTGCTAAAATCTTATGTTCACAAATGTGGACGCAGGGATCCAAGAGGATAATAGGACATTTCTATTCTTTTCTTCCACACGGATACTTTAATGCGTGAAATCAAAATGGTGGCCTTCAGGAAGTGTATCTCAATTTTCCATCGGGTTTCTTACTTCCAATCTCGGATATCTATTTATTTTTCTCTCGCATAAGACAGTAAATAAACTTTTTAGACTAAAATAAATGAACTTTTTAGACTAAAATAAATAATCTTTTTAGAAAAATAACCCTCGAATTCGTCTTTATGACGTCGTTAAAGCAGCCAATGGAACTTTATTTACATTTGCAAAAATCTAATAATCAGTAGGCTGCATAATCAAAAGACAGTCCTAATATGGCATTACGCGCACCAAGACTCGCGCAGATACATAGCTAAAATATTATAAAGACTGTTAGAAATATGTAAAGACGGAGGTGGTCAACTTCACTGCCAAAAATACCCTACTTATTTAAGATAATCCCGTAAAATTTTCTTGAAATAAGATAATTTTACTAAAAATAAGTTAAATTTTAAGATTTTTTTTAGATTTTTTATTCTCGTTTAAGTAAAATTTGGAGTGGGGTAAGTATATTTTACTTATACAAGAATAAAATTAAGAATTTTGCTTAAAAGAAGATTTTTTAGAAAAAAACTTATTTTTTTCTTGTTTAAGTAAAATATGCTTACCCAACTCCAAATTTTACTTAAACAAGAGAGAAAATCTTAAACATTTTTAGCCCACCATCACCAGATGGTGGGCTGTTCAAATCGCTTTTCGTCCGTGGTCCGTCGTCCGTCCGTCCGTCCGTCCGTCGTCCGTCCGTAAACAATTCTTGTTACCGCGATATCTCAGGAACTACTGCATGGATCTTTTTCAAATTTGGCACACAGGTTCCCCTTGTGGTCTAGTTGTGCAAGAAACCTTTACTGGTCCGATTCGAAAATCCAATATGGCCACCAGGCAGCCATCTTGGATTTCACCATCCTTGTTACCGCGATTTCTCAGGAACTACCGCATGGATCTTTTTCAAATTTGGTACACAGGTTCCCCTTGGGGTCTAGTTGTGCATGAAACCTTTTCTGGCCCGATTCAAAAATCCAATATGGCCACCAGGCAGCCATCTTGGATTTTCCCATGGAACCTTGTTACCACGATTTCTCGGGAACTACTGCATGGATCTTTTTCAAATTTGGTACACATGTTCCCCTTGGGATTTAGTTGTGCAAGAAACCTTTTCTGGTCCGATTCGAAAATCCAATATGGCCACCAGGCAGCCATCTTGGATTTCCCCATGAAACCTTGTTATCGCGTTTTCTCAGGAACTACTGCATGGATCTTTCTCAAATTTGGTACACAGGTCCCACATGGGGTCTAGTTGAGCAAGATACCTTTTCTGGTGCGATTCGAAAATCCAATATGGCCACCAGGCAGCCATCTTGGATTTCCCAATGAAACCTTGTTATCGCGATTTCTCAGGAACTACTGCATGGATCTTTCTCAAATTTGGTACCCGGTACACAGGTTCCCCTTGTGGTCTAGTTGTGCAAGATACCTTTTCTGGTCCGATTCGAAAATCCAACATGGCCACCAGGCAGCCATCTTGGATTTCTCCAGGAAACTTAGTTATCGTCATTTCTCAGTCATGCATGGATCTTTCTCAGGTTTGGTACACAGATTCTCCTTAGGGTCTAGTTTAGCAAGATAGCTTTTTCGGTCCGAATCGAAAATCCAATATGGCCACAAGGTGGCCATCTTGGATTTCCCCATAAAACCTTGTTATCGCGATTTCTCAGGAATTACCGCATGGATCTTCGGTCTAGTTGTGCAAGATGCCTTTTCTGGTCCGATTCGAAAATCCAATATGGCCACCAGGCAGCCATCCTGGATTTCCTCATGAAACTTTGTTATCGTCATTTCTCCGGAAGTACTGCATGGATCTTTCTCAATTTTGGTACACAGGTTCACCTTATGATCTAGTTGTGCAAGATACCTTTTTCGGTTCAAATTGAAAATCCAATATGGCCACCAGGCGGCCATCTTAGATTTCCCATGAAACTTTATCGTGATTTCTCAGGAAGCACTGCCTGGATCTTTCTCAAATTTGGTACACAGGTTGCCCTTGTGGTCCAGTTGTGCAACATACCTTTTCTGGTCTGATTCCAAAGTCCAATATGTCCATCAGGCGGCCATCTTGGATTTCCCCATGAAACTTTGTTATTGCGATTTCTCAGAAACTACTGCATGGACCTTTATCAAATTTGGTACACAGGTTCCCCTTGTCGCCTAGTTGTGCAAGATACCTTTTCTGGTCCGATTCGAAAATCCAATATGGCCACCAGGCGCCCATCTTGGATTTCCCAATGAAACTTTGTTATTGTGATTTCTCAAGAAGTACTCCATGGATCTTCCTCAAATTTGGTACACAGATTCCCCTTGTGGCCCAGTTGTGCAAGATACCTTTTTTGGTCCGATTCGAAAATCCAATATGGCTGTCAGGTGGCCATTTTGAATTTCCCCTTGAAACATTGTTATCGTGAATTCTCAGGAAATATTTCATGGATCTTTCTGAAATTTGATACACAGGTCTCACATTGGGCCTACTTGTGCAAGATACCTTTTTTGGTCCGATTCGAAAATCCAATTAATACGGTATTCCCGAGTTGTGACGTTGCATCACAAGAGTCGGCGGATCAAACGGTTTGGTATATTCTATATAGAGAATATCCATATCTTCGCCTTCCATATCAAGGAATTCAAATAATTGGGAATTAAAATGTATTTCTTCAAATTTTAAATCGGTTTTCTTTAGTCCATGCAGTTGCAAGTACCCCACCCTTTCGTCTGCTGGCGGGTCAGCTACATGAAGGGACGTCACTCTTGTGACACAATGTCACAACTCGACAACTGTAAACTACTGCATGTTTCGATCCAAGGGAAATAATCAGGATTCAGACACTTTCAAATTCGAAGTTTCAACAGTACTGCGTGGACCGGATCCCTTCAGTATTAAGTATTGTACCATCTTACTATTTTCGAGCATGGTATCTTAAAAGAGATATCTGAAACTAGTCCAGCAAACAGAACAGAATTAGCATTCGTTCCTGATTATAAAATCTTAAGTATGCCAAAGTGTCAAAGAGATTTTTTTTCGCTTCCAGTACCCAATGATGACACGTGCAAAAAAAAAAAATACTACAGGACGAAGACGAAGGATCCTCCGTACATGTATATTCACTTTCAGACTAACTTGGCTCATTTCCTTGTACATGTACTATAACAACCGACATAAGTACAGTTTCTAGAAATCTTGAAACTCCTGAAACTTAGAAAGATTATATCTTGGTGTTTTCCAGTGTCCCTTTTTCGATCTTTTACAATCAGATTAAAAATTCTGTAAACAAAATTACAACTCAATCGTCTTAGTAACAATGGACAAAAAGATCCTCTTGTCATTAGCTTACAATTATCGGACAATGGTGGGCGCCAAGATCCTTCAGGATCTCTCGTCTTAAAATATACCTTATTTTGAGTAAAATTATCTTATTTCAAAATTCTTTTAGGGCATTATCTTAAATAAGTAGGGTATTTTTGGCGGTGTTGTGTTGCTGCATTTTTACATCTCAAGTTAAATACTACACTAACGTTCCATCATTTACTTTGACCTGATGGATGTGGTAAATTGTTCAAACCATAAACGCACGTGATGCCATATAGCCAATCAATGTATGAGCTTGCCAACACCGTGCAACGAGGATTTTCTTTGATGTCTGTGTGATTTCTAAATATGGTTGTATTGATTTTCAAACGAGAATATTCATTTCCTTCAAATAGCCAATCAAATTTGAATTTTAAAGGAGTAATACGGTTACACTTCTCCACGAAATATTTATAGAGCTATGGCATCACCAAACCGTATTCTGATAAGAAATTGTGTTATGTTCAGTCAAGGCAAGCTGTGTAGTTTTCGCCTTACGTATTCGAAGATGGTGTTATTGATACCAACATAAAATTCTTGTCGCAAATTCCACATCAGTTACGAGTATTCGTTTGTCCAAATTATGCTTTAGGCATTTTGAACACAGTATCATTGTCAAATTCTGATCCAGTCCTGGTAAACAGGATATAACATCTAAAATCTACAGTATGAAAATCGAATATTCAACAAATTGGTTACGCAATCAAAAATCTAGTTATACAAAGTTGATAAAGAGATCACAACTTTCAAATGACGACACAGAAAGGCATGTATCGGTTAAGATAGATGAACAGTCCGGCACCCTCAATGTGATCGTAGCCTGATAATCTATGTACAGTGAGAAATAAGCGGAACAGTAGCAATAGTGAACCATTAATACAAATATATTAGACAGTAAATACACAGAGGAGGAGCACTACCGGTAACCGATATTACACTTTTCAATCATAGTATTTATATTACATCATACACTCAAATTATTCTCACGTGAAACGCCTTACATTGTGCGCCACGATACATGCGCAAACATGCATGCATGGGCATGTGATCGGATGATGGTTTGAGCTTTTTCATGCGGGCAACACTCGGTCGTTTCGAAGCTCGTATTTAGAAGCTCGACAGGTGAAAAATATTCCCTCAGCTTTCAAAGATTACAATGTACAGGCGAGCGACAGAGCAATGACTGCAATTGATGAGAACAAGTTTTTCTTAAAAGGCACTGGTCGAAATCGACAGTGTGGGCATCAAAAGGTCAGTGCAATATATCGTCCCTATTCCATTCATATCGTTACCAAGGCAATTTATACTTTCGCTTCCAGAGTTCATCTTTCGACATATTTACAATATTTATAGCTTTATTTGATTAAGTCTCGTCGTTCGGAACAACACTCTTGGGAAACTTCGTCGAAATATGTACATCCGATTTTGAGAGAAACTGCAAACGTGCAGAAAGTACACTTCCAAAAATACCCTACTTATTTAAGATAATGCCCTAAAAGCGTTTTGAAATAAGATAAATTTTACTCATAATAAGTTAAAATTTAAGAAAAATTTTCCGGTTTTTTTCCGTGTTTAAGAAAAATAAGGAGTGAGATAAGTATATTTTAGTTAAACAAGAAAAAATTAAGAATTTTTCTTTAAAAAATCTTGTTTTAAGAAAAATTCTTATTTTTTCTTGTTTGAGTAAAATATACTTACCCCACTCCATATTTTACTTAAACAAGGGAAAAGTGTCTCAAAATTTTCTTAATATTCAACTTATTTTGAGTAGAATAATCTTATTTCAAGAAAATTTTAGGGCATTATCTTAAATAAGTAGGGTTTTTGGCCGAGTGTTTGAAAAAAAAAATGTTGTTTCATGTGCATGCATGAGAATAACGACGGTAATCACTCCTTGTTTTCCGCACAGCTTTCGGCATAGCTTCAACAGCAACTCTCACATTCGACGGCGTAGTCGATCTATCATCAAAGATGACGTTTGTCTAACTTCATCACCCTGACGCTAGGTGACTACCACCAGGCGTAGGGACATGCCATTGCAGTCCGGTACAGCTCTGTACCGTGACGTAATCGGTAAACGTAACTGGGTAACAAGAGAGGCAAATTAGCCAAACGGTAGATTAGAACAGCTAGATGGCACTGACACTCGTCAAACAACCTTCGCCAGTAGACATTTACACAGTCTCTACACACACACACAATACGAAATGCTGTGGCGCCACGCGGGGCATCATGCGTTTGATGAATTATGCACGTTTTATATGCAGAGTATTCAAACTCCAGCATCTCCCGTGATGCAACACATTATTTTTTTTTTGAATCTGCGCGAACACGGTATATTCCAATCTTGCTGCGCAACTACGTCATATCTATTGCTACACCCTCAAAACGCAAATGCTAGATTTAACATCTAGAGGGTCGGAGGAGGGAAAGCATTTAGAAAGTGTTGTATTCTCCACTTTTAAGTGTTAAATGCAACATGTTAAGCTGTTGAATCGAACACTTAAAAGTGGTGAAACAACAATTTCTAAATGCTTTCCCTCCTCCAACCCGCTAGATGTTAAATGTAACATTTGCGTTTTAAGAGTGTATGAACAAGGAGGGGGTGCCAAATGCATTTTAGCTACTCTAAAGTAAAGGTGAAGACCTATAGTTCATTTTTTCTGGTAACACCTGTTGAGTTGTACGTTCGAAACATTCTAGATAAAGGACGATGGGTACCAGTCAGTGATGACTTTAACCTGAGCAACAGGATTTATTACAGCAGTACATCGGCAAAAACGACTCTGGACGAAGCAGCAGTCTTTACTGCAGTACATCGGCAATGACCACTTTAACCTGATCAGCAGTCTTAACTGCAGTACATCAGCAATGAGGACTCTAGAACAACAGTCTTCACTTCCCTTATATGTGTTGTAATTTATTGCAGTACATCGGCAATGACGACTCTAGAACAACAGTCTTTACTGAAGTACATCGGCAATGACGACTCTAGAACAACAGTCTTTACTGCAGTACATTGGCCATGACGACTTTAGCCTGAAGAACAGTCTTTACAGCAGTACATCGGCAATGACGACTCTAGAATAAGTCTTTACTGCAGTACATCTGCAATGCCGACTTTAGCCTTAGCAACATTATTTACATCAGTACAGCGGCCATGACTCCGTATCTCCCGCATTGATGAAATCATTATATTGACTCTTTATGAATGTCCATTTTCACACAAAGCGTGTACAGCTGCCTGACTCAAATTATCACAAATGAGTATGAAATCGCCAACTAAAAATTCAAGGCCGGATGTTTCGCGCTATGGGGGTTTATCTCGCAAAAACGAGCAGTTGAACGTGATTATGTTCAAATATAATTATTGAAGCTGCCACAGAAAAAAAAACATTTCCGATAATCTGTTCCCCGTCAATCTGTTCCCGTCGATTAGAGCGACACGATGAGAATTCGAATGTTCACAAATCAGTCCTCTCGAATGTATGTCCAGTAAAATCCAAAATGTTAAACATGACTAGTCATGATCAAAACTCATGACACTGGCAAAGAATAGTTCCAGTGTCAACAATATCAGTAGGAAGTTCGAAACATGATGACTGTGTTAGAGAAGCGTACTTTTGCATGACTTTGCGCTCAGTGTACGCTTGCTCTGGTCTAGTCATCTGACTTGAGAGTCACGTGTCCTCACGCTGCTGAATGATTGGCTACGTTCCCGGTAGAACATCTTCCTCAGTTCGCGACGAAACGACTTCCCTGAAAGCACATATATGAAGAAGTTGGCGGCGTAATTGACTTCCCATACAACTTCTAGCACATCCCCGTAGGGTTTTGCCGACACAACGAAATTCGCGGCCTCAAATCCCCATTTTTCAATCACAATTAATACGGTGAGTGTTATAATGATCAAGGGCAATATACAAAACACATATGTGAATGAAATGGTCAGTAACATGAATGTGGTTTTGTGTTGACGAGTATAAAATCGGGTGAGCCTCGTTGTGGTTGAATTTTCATCCTCCGTGGCTCTTCTGATTTCGTGAATTTTGTATAAAACCAGACCGTTACAAAGAAGCACTAACAATACGGGGAGGAGGAATACAAGGCAAATCTGGTAAAAATAGGTATGAAGCTTGATGTAGGTTAAGTTGTACTGGTCATTTGCTTGACATCTGCCGTCCGTATTGCCAACCATGATCAGCCTAAACACTTGGGTATATGATATAACAATCAGTAGCGTAAACACAAGAGTAACGGCGACGGTCTGGTTGCAAAACACTTGCTTCTTGAACGGGAAGAACACCGCAACAATACGTTCGAAGGCCATGACCACGATCAACCACGAGGACATCAGGTAGCAGACATGCTCGAAGAAGTTGTACATTTTGCAAGCACCGTCGCTGAAGTCTAGGTAGATACTCGATAACCCCATATACGCCTTGAGCTCATCTATAAGAAAAACCTCCCGGCCAATCAACGTTATGCTGTCAAAAACGGCCAAGGCGCAGAGATAGTGACTGTAGGATTTCTTCCGCAGAGCTTTCGATTTCATCACCACAAATGACATGGCATTGCCTGCCAATCCTACGACGACGACGATAGGAGTTAGTACCTCCTTTATCCACCAGCCCCACATAGCCATGACTGGAGGTGGTCCATATGCTGAAACAGGAAGAAGAATGAAATAATGTACTGATAGAAGTTAGTTTTCGAGAGACACAATAAACAGTATTCGAATTTATGATTTCTTCTGGAAGCGGGGATGTTATACCGACAGAGAAATGACAGCACCTGCTGCGGTATTTCTCCTTTAAATTGTCCCTCGGAATGCCCGCATCACTGAATCCAATGATACAGCATAATTGTCTAACTGGCATATATTTTGAGAGCTTACAATTTGGGGTGAAATATGACCTCCGTTGTTAATACGTGATTGTAGGCAGTATTTTAATTCTGAGAGAGAGAGAGAATGAGAGAGAGAGAGAGAGAGAAAGAGAATAAGAGTGATCTGTATTAGGGTCATGTGTGGAATGTTTCTCTACTGAGATTGAAATAATTGTGTATGTGATTGGCTTGAAATATCTATCAGTTTCCTGCATATGCCAATAAAAATAATTGTTTTAAAGCATGCAGATTGACAAAATAAGAGCATAAAACTGGAGTGAGTGACGTCGTTTTCAAATTTTTCTAGTCATATCACGAAAGTGCCTACAGTGTACATGTGCCAGAACACGAGAGTGTCCACAGTTCCTATTGCAGCACCCGGTCGCCCATCCAACCAATGACCGAGCTCAACGTTGCCTAACTTCGGTGATCTGACGAGAACCGGTGTGCCAAACGTGATACGCTGTACTCGAACTAGGTTTTAGTATGATACATTGCCGTACGAGATAATCTTAATTTATATAGCAACTAATATCGATCGAGAGATTCAGACACAGAATATCGTTTGAGAGAAGGCTTTAAATACAGACATCATTCGAAATATGACTATGTACTTTAACTGAAATAAATACACAATACAGTCGGAATAACGTTTAAAATTGAATGAATGTTATGTGTGCACAATGCTAATGTATTGAAGATGTCCGCCAAAAAATATTTAAAAAAATCTTGGGGGCAAGTTTGGCTTGAAAAATACGCTTCTGCTCATCTGGTATCACCGAAAATGCAATCTGACTCTAGATTTATACCACGTCATACATTCAAACTCCCACTTTCTATCCTGAATTTGCGTCATTCTCCAGGCAATTTGCGAAAATGAGACAAGAGTAGGAGAAATATCGGGAATTGGCCAGAGCAATTGCAATAAACATGTTTGGCGAAATTATAGCTTAACAACAATAATACTATAGTTTCCTTATTTAAAATGACTATTTTTTATAACTTATAACGCTCATCAAATTCTTGCTTCGCCATGTCTATTGCGCTTACAATTGGACTATCGGGAAAATTATAGGTTGAATGCGATGACTTTGTGTGTTTATGCTAACAACGTTTCCTAACTGGCGGGAAAAACAATCATATTAGTTGTTCCCCCAAACATCAATGACAATATATGGGTTTCATCGAACTGTAGAAATTTTGATCGTGGTAACGGGTGATGTTTACAGCAAATTTGATTAAAATTGTTTTCTAGAAGCACAGATTCGGGTTGCTTCGTCTTGTTTTTCTTACATGTATATCTAAATTCTAAATGTTCTGTCTTGAGAAAAATTGTCGAAATTATAAACAATATAAGCATCACACTATATATCAAATTTTAAATTCTGAGAACTATATTACGCAGTGATATTTTGCATATACAATGGCAGTATACTACAAACTAAATATTCCCCTATCAGCAAACAAGTTAAATATCTATACCACAGACCCTGGAAGAAACAATAGATCAATATCATAATTGCCCAAACAGTATGTGTCTTCATCTGCACTGAAAGAAACCACAGAAATAGCCAGCAAATACGTGAAATAAGAATAAACCCTCGTTGGGAGATTATCTTGATTACAAGTCAAGAATGCCATGCGGCAAACGACTGGAGATATATTTGGAGAAATTTGAAAATAGAGGCTCGAATAATGTGACCTAATATTAACTAGGACGTCACCAGGTGTTCTCCAACAACCGGTCACGTCTACACCCACTAACCAGTCCCAAGCCAGTCTATGTGTATGTGCTGGTGCATCTTTGAGTAATTATTGAACACGGCCAGCTATGATGTAATATTTCGGTCATACCTGTTGGATAAACATGCCAGATATAATGAATCTCTAGAATGAATACTTCTTGAGCAATGTACACCGGCTCTATACAAATTGACGAGAACCTAGAACAAAAGGATATACCTCTCTCTCAGCAGTTAAGGCAAATCCCCGTTTCTTTAGTATTTGAAGAACAGTTAGTATAATGCAGCTATTTACTACAATATATGTAATATTGTCGTGTCTCTGCCGAGCTCTTTGTCATTTAGTACAATTCAGACTGGTTGATTGATAGTTGAACCGGTCGTAAAGAATACCGCAGAGAAACAAACGCGGCAGCCAAGCTAGCGTTTGTCATGGTAAAGGGTGGATGGAGGGTGTCTGGTTCCATGCTGCTTCGAAGATTTCTTCTTTGAAGTAGCAGGAACACAACTGGGCTGGGTCGTGCTTAGTTGGTTCGTCGTGATATAGCTGACATATTGTTGAAAGCGACGTTAAATTATATTCACTCACTCACTTGTCATGGTAAACTCATTGATGGGCCTTACATACATGTGGTAGCTGGGCAAAGGTGGTCATAATATTAGTATTGCTATCATGGGTTTCGTCCAGACTCAGTTCGGCTTGGTAAGGAGCGAAGACGATACTTCCAGTGGGTACAATTGGATGTGGTTTTGAGCATATTTCCATTGCAACAAGTTCAATATATGACAAGTAAATTTATCTACTTTCTGATCCACAGCAACTACGGAGACAGATCAACAGATGACAATAACTACAGAGTTCGTATGACAGATCCAAACATAACAGATTCACACTCCATGTAAGAATCACGACAACTAGCCAAGTCTAGGGACAACAATGTGTCTAGACTTGAGCCTTTTCAGCTGCACAAAGACTCGGACAATAGCTTCCCGCATGAAATGCCTACCACATAACAATAACGACAGAATCGTAAAAAAAGAACCAAACATGACAATAACTACTGAATTAGTATAACACAGGTCCAGACGTAAAAATAACTGTTAATTCAGTGTAAGACAGATCATGATATGGAAATAACTACCTATTCTGTATAAGACGTATCCAGACATGACAACAACTGCTGAGTCAATACATGACAAATCTAGAAATGACAATAACTACCGATGCAGTATAAGACAGATGCAGACGTGTCAATAATTGCAGATCCCGTATAGGAAATAACCAGCCATGACAATAACTACAGGTTCAGTATAACACAGAGCCAGAGATGACAATAATTAAAGATCCAGTATAGGACAGATGCAGACATGACAATAACTAAAGCCTTCCGAATAAGACATATCTAGACATGACAATAACTACAGATACATTGTAAGACAGCTTGGGACATATCAAATGACTGATCAGTGTTTCAATCAGAGTATAAGACTACACATTTCTGATAATATTTTTGAACGGCGCAACTTTTGAGGATTTTTTTCTTTCCCGAATAATCATAAATCTGCGATTTTTACATGTATCTAGAGCACATGAAAAACTATCAACCATTACTGCCGTCTAGCCGACGCAAATGGTCGAGGGATGAATTCAAATACACCTAATATAATATTTCCTGTTCCATTTTCGTCTGAGGTCAAACCAAATGACAGCATTCCCAAAGCTGGGTCCTACATCATCAACATGAGTTCCGTGCCATTAATGTGTTGTGAGATTTGAATTGTAAACTAAATTGAGCTTTTGCCGTTTGTATACTTGAGCGATGGAATTCCATTATTCTTGGTCAATTGACGTTCGCCATAAAATTGGCGAAGAATTTTGTTGGGAATCTGAAGCAGTCATTTGGCAGGGCGATAAATTGTCCTTTGTATTTTTATCGCATGCTTCGAAAGGTGACTGCTTATACAGATGGTCGAGTAATACTTGAGAAGTCTGGAAGTGCAGTCGGCTCCCGAAGAAAGGCTTGAGGCACCGATCTAGACAGAGTTAGGCTACGATGCAAACGATCGATTAATTCTACGTTTGCCATCTGCTTAGTCTACGAAGTCTTTGCTTTGGTTGTGGAGTGTCACAGCAAAGACGTTTCTAATCGTCATGATGAGAAATTTACAATTTTCTCCTCGATTTCAACGTATATTTAAAATTGTGGGAATTTCAATTCAGTCACAATATCAGGGTTTGAAACCGGTATCAAGATTTAGCTCAAAGCATATTTATTTCGTCATGTTAAATGTCGAAGTAATATTAGAAAATTTTCGTTTTTACCACGTGTCATACGCCTTTACAACAGTTTTACCGTCGATACATCTATTGACATTTTTAAATCAGCCGCTTTTTTTAAAACACTCATATCTCGACACTTTTATAACCCAGAATGAAAACAGTTTTACTGATTTAGAATGTTTTTATTGTCATAATATTTTGCAGTGGTGTTATATGGAATATGGAATAGATCTTTGGATTATGGACGCGGATATTCTCTAATGGAAGACGGTTGAATTATAAATGACGGACCAGACGCTTGGAATTATACATTTGTATAAAGCATAATTATCCTTTTAAGTAACTTATTATATGAATCTTAAACACTTGTTAAATCAGCATATATATTTAAATACGTTCTTTTTACTAAATGCACTGTATATATTGTTTTATGGAGCCTATTATTGGACCTCGTGTCAGTTGGTTCTTTATGGAAATAAATTTTATCATATCATCTCTTTCCCCTTAACCGAATGGTGTAAAAACTCACTTTTAACCGAGTGCTGCATGGGCGAGTGTGTGTGCAGGGTGGCTCTTGACTATGATAGCTATCTCGACTAAGCTAAAATTCCTGTGGCCCCTTTAAGGTGACTCGGCAGCATGAAAAATCCCCATTTGGGCAAGGTATGGAGCAGTTAAGAAGCACTCTCAGTGCTTTGTCACTGCCTTCTGAGCGTCAAGGTTACATATTACGGTGACTCGCTCATGCCTGGCGCTAGTCCGTGTATTTGCGTGTGCCTGCTGGAATTCTGGTCGCGTGTGAATGAGGTATTTTGATTTTTGTGTTGATTTTTTTTGTGGTATGGACGACTGAATGTTGTCTACGACCCCAGGATACCACGAATGTGTGATTCCATACCTAAATGAATAACTTTGATATTTTGTTTGAAAAGCCTTTGGAGTTTAGAATGAAACTACAACCATGAAATATATCTGCTAAAATGACCTGATCATAACCTGATGGAGTAGGGTTTTATCAATCAGCCAATGAAATCTGCAAACGTTTCTATCCGGCGCAAACATCATATGATTTCAGCTGGGCCGACTATACCACGAGACCTGAGGAATGAGTCTGCTGAGGACGTTTTACTGGCTGCAGACACATTTCGTCCGGTCCATAGTATCAGTCGATTAACCATCAGCATGGCGTGGACAGTGTAATCGTATTTAACCCATTCAAGGTTGAGCGCATCTGCATTAGAAAAGCGTTAGGCTCGATATTTTGGATGTACATGGTCCTTCGTTCACAAAACAATTACAGCGTGTAACAATAACAAGGTTTTCTCTAAATTTATTAAACCCATTTTTTCCACAGAGTCTACAATGACTTTTGGCTGTATGAGTTTTGGAATAGGGTTACTTTTTTATGAATAGAAAGATGAAAAATCTGTTGCATAATTTCAGTGATTACATTGCATTCCTTAATGGGAGTGATGAGAGAGGCCCCTGTGGAGTCATAGAGTTACTCTTCAGTCGCCAGACATTGTCAGTTTTTTCTCTCCCCTACAAAGAATTTTGGGGTACAGACGTGACGTACCCAGAATAGTTGGGTCAAAACGACCCAAAATATTTGGGTCAAAACGTCACGTCTATACCCCAAAACACCTGGTCAATTTGACCCAATCCTTCTGACACTGTACATATCTCACCAATTTATTATCTATACACTGCCAAAAATACCCTACTTATTTAAGATAATGCCCTAAAATTTTCTTGAAATAAGATAATTTTACTCAAAATAAGTTAAATTTTAAGAAAATTTTAAGGTTTGTTTTCTTGTTTAAGTAAAACATACTTATCCTACTCCAAATTTTACTTAAACAAGAAAAAAAAATCTTAAAATTTAAGAATTTTTCTAAAAAAAATGTTGTTTTAAGAAAAATTCTTAAATTTTAAGATTTTTTTTGTTGTTTAAGTACAATTTGGCGTAGGGTAAGTATATTTTATATATATATAAGTATATCTGAAAATTTTCTTAAAATTTAACTTATTTTGAGTAAAATTATCTTATTTCAAGAAAATTTTATGGCATTATCTTAAATATGTAGGGTATTTTTGGCAGTGTATATGTTAGGATTCTGCTGATGGACTGCTAATCCCCAAGGCCCGCTTTCTCTACATGTCGTTTGACAAATTTATGTAGATTTATTGTCTGGGTGGAAAATTTCTCATATGACGTCGGTCATTACAGGTTAGTATTTTCTGGGTATTCTTGTATTTACCATGTTTACCTCATCTTGAGGCGTTTACTCCATCAGGCACTCTCGATGCTCATCCATTAACATCAGATGCGTTACTTTTTTTTTCGTTTAAGCCCTGGAACAAGCCACTGGGCATTTATTCATTAATTCTTCTGGCTACGGTTTTACAATATACCCTTACAATGCCCACGTAGCCTGGGTGTTAGGATAGAAAATGATATATAAAGATCAGATGTAATATCTAACACCAATATATTTCTTATTCCAATGTATTTGCGGAATACTAAACGAAATATATTATGCATATATAACCCCCCCCCCCCACCACCCTCCCCCACCCCTCTCCCCCCAAGGACAAGCTACGCACTTGAAGTATTCAGATTTATCAATTTACAAAATCGTGTGAGGCACTTTAAGTAAAAATCATTGAATACAGCCGTGCTATCTTATTGGTTGCATATACTTTCTTTAATATGTGTACATTCCACTTTAATTCATCAATACAAACTTTGAAAAACGGACCCTTCTCTGTTACATGACATCTGTAGATGAAAAACTTTGCATGCATTATGAAGTGATTAACTAATGACTGAAATCGCTCTGTTTTATAGTATCCATACAAAATTTCGTTGTCAGCTATGTCAATATTTGTGTGACTATACAAAAAATTCCTAGCATCAGTCCAAAACATAGCATTCAGTGGACACGCGTCAAATTGTGTTCATCAGATGAGTTACTTCTTTGAGCTGATCTGCTATCACAGCTCTCGAGCTCGTGTATCTATATTCCGCTTAAGTCAGTGTAGGGACCGTGTGATTACTTCGTAGTTTCCATATAAACAGCTTCAATAAACTCACTGCTGATAAACCAAGTCTACCTCTTAGAATCTTTGGTATTCATTAATTAAGGTCCAGAGATATAAAAATGTAAGATCCTGGATTAATGGTTTCGTATTCCTCTGGAGACTGCTGACTTGCCCAGCTAGTAGTGTGTTCCTAATTTGCTATTTTAACTTTCTAAATACTGAGACACGAAAGCACGGTCTCAATTTACTCAATCTTAAAAAGCGCTTCCAAATATGGCATTGCAGACTGTGCTTAAAATATGGTCACAACTGTGTCCCTATCTAGCAAAGAGATTGGCATCGAAATATATATAACAGGACATGTTCTTTAATGATCTGGATATTTGCCGGAGAGCATGCGCTATTTGAAAACACAGGGAAATACTGTAGTATCGATGTACTTTACTGGTGAAATTGAATTTTTTTATCACTTTCTCTTTAAATGTCCCCTGCTATACAGTGTAAAATATCCATTGCATTTACCGTGGACACATTTTCATTTGTTTGTGATGGGGATAACCTCTCCATCTTATCATTTTTAGCACGCTAAAAGAGATCGTAAACAATATGAACATGTGTAGGAATGAGATAGTTGGAGAGGGAATGTAGCTACAATAGTCTGGTGCCTAGCTGCTCCGTCCACTAATACTGCGATACGCATTACTTATTGCAGTTATCTTCAGTGTAAATATTTTATTAAGGTCAACGTAATGATCACATTTTATTAGTAACAATTTTCCAGGGTATTTAACCTTTCGCACATAGTTCTCCTATTTCTTATCTTTCGGTATTTATCTATGATAATAAATCACTTTCTACTCCATGTACTCCCCGATTTGATAGTGGCAATAAAGTGAAACATACATGATAACAGGCACAGCATATTTACACACGTCAACGACAAACAATATCAAATATACTTTGACGGCTATGGCTACCCACATAACACACACATATACTACACAAAGACCAACATACAAAACATATTATTTTGATTAAAAGAATAAAGTGCGCATTCCCTGAACATTTCAGTCTCTTGCTGTATGCATTACATGAAATCAATTTTTCAGTAGCACATTCCACCGACGTCCATTATTGTATTAAATTTGGAAAGATTCAGCTGCATTTTGGCAATTAAGAGATTGTTTATATTTTAGACACAACAAAATTGATTTTAAATCCACCTAAATAAGTCTTGTATTGAGGTACTTCTTTATAGAAGGGCATATCCAAAAATCCGATATTTCTATCGTCTAATCTTTGATAAAACAATCATCAGTCAAAAATAGGGGAATTGAACTTTCAGTTTCTTTGTGTTTTATGTTTGTCGCATGTACTACTGATTGAAATTAACCAAAACAAAAATATGGGTCCTCCGCCATGCCGATTTCTGGCAATAGCGATAATACCGTGACAAAGGATAGGAGAAATCTTCAGATCCGAAGCCTAGGTGAACTGAAAATCAAGTATAAATTTGAAGAGAGGGAACTACTTTGGAGAAGATTTAGTGCGCCTTGTACTCCGAAATTAGTATGTGCATAAATATCGCAGCCTATATCAAACCCTTGTGACGCTGGCAAGGGGGCAAGGCTGCACAACAATATTACAGAATGTGTTCTTTAATGATGAGGCTGACAGGAGAGCATGGGCTATTGGAACACACAGATACTGTAATGTCTATGTTACTGACAGGCCATGATGAATAATATACACGTGTCAATGACAAACAATATCAAATGTACTGTGACGGGTACGCCTACACACATAACACGCACATATACTGCACAAAGACAAACGTACAAGACATATTATTTTGATTATAATAAAAAAAAGTCCATTCCCTGAACATTTCAGTCTCTGGCTGTATGTATCACATGTGATTAATCTTTCAAATACACATTCCACCGATGCCCATTGTTATATATTAAATTTGGAAAGATTCATTTGCATTTTGGCAATGAAGGGGTTTGGTTACAAAAAAAATGATCCTCTACAATGAGGTATTAGAGATAGCATGATAAAAAATACGAGAAATCCTCAGATCTGAAGCGTGAATGGGTTAAAAACCAAATGTAAATTTATTCTGGAAATTTGTTGTCAGTTTTGGGGGATATTCCAGAATCCGTATTCATTCTCAGTTGATATGAATGATCATTTGCGTATAATTATAGATTTTGTGAATACATTGGATGGCTCTCAATGAAGGAAAAGCAACAAAACACCTTAACTTCTTGTTAATTGTTAGCCTGTAAATTTAATTCCCTATTCCCTAAATATGTTGTTTGTTATAGGCAAAATAGTGTTGAGGAATAATAAATAGTAATAGTTATCGGACTCAGTGATAATATTCTGATTGATAACGTTGCCTCTATATTCCAGAGAATAAGTTAGGTAGTGTTAGAGCTGCTGTCACAGGTGAATTTTTTTATTCGTGCTATTTGATCTTGGAGTAAATTTTTCCTAATGCTCGCACATCATATATCATTTCAAAGTTGGGTGCCTGTTGATGTGTAACACACAATACTAGAGTTGTTCAATCACTGTTTAGTTATAGAAGCTCCAATAGAAAGCCAATGTTCTCGATATTCAACTGTTGCTTCATGTCCTGTCAATATGTCTTCCGTTGATAAACTTGCCATCGCTTGCATTCAAAATAGGCTCAGGTCGTTCTTGTCTTATATGATTTAATCAGAGCCGGTGTTATTTACCACGCAATACGAGAGCGTTGTGGTTGCTATTCATATGAGAAGTCACAATCAAAGTGCTACCCCCTCCGCCAGCGGTATTCATTTGGATTTGTCGAATCGAACCAAAGTTGACGAATCGAACACCGTGATATCTTCCAGTTTCTCTCTTGAAATAAACCATGTTAGCGTGTGCCTACAGATATTTCTTGCTTGGTGACTCTTTTGCTATTAGTATCTAGAGTGCTTGTGAACACTGACTTTCGATTATGGACACATAAATCCCATCAAGATGGTGTCTAGCGCTTGTACTCAACGGACAGCACGAGCTGCAAGTGTACCGTAATAGTCATTAACCGCACCACTGTCTATTACACGATATAGTTTCATATGTCCATGAACTATTTTTGGCCTCAGAGTTATCAAGACATCAGTGAGCTTTAGTGCCATCCATAATATTTGTCTCGCCTGTCGTCCGCTTCGAAAAGTGAATGATCTGTGAAAAGTTATATGACGCAAAACCACTCAGGTTTAAAGATATTAATGGGCGAAGTAAGATGTGTACTACTAAATGGTGACCCTATGGAATATCCGAGCAGAACAATTTGTATTGTTGGTTGATTTCAGTTATCAATAAATAGCTCTTTTTTTCAAATTCGCATGCGTCATGAGGCAACTGATCGATAGACAGGGCTTCAAAACTAGTCGGAAAATTAACTCGCGACACGAATGTAAGATGTAATCATTCTAATTGTCTTCTCGATCGCTGCTACGGTTAGTTCGTCAAAGTACTAGCCGACTGCTAAATATGCTTATTACTAATGACAATACGTTGGTTATCATTACTAGATCATCCACAGCTTCTACCATTCTTCTGTAAACCGATGTTGTTTGGTAACTTCATTTCGTTACCACTAGTTGAATTTGCTACTTCATTGTATCATGTATCGAATATAGAGGCATTTTTAGGAACAAATCCCAGGTAATCGTGTGACAAATGTGCGATTCTATAGAATCATATTGCGTCAGTTAAAGAAGTGAATAATGTTGAATATTCGATAACTTTGGCGGTATCCTGGACATCTCATCAATAAATCTATGACGTTAATGTATTGGTAGTTACATATACTTTTGTTAAAAAATCGGGTATCGTGGTTTACATACCTGACATATTGTAGCCATCGTATAGCCTGTCCGAACTGTTTATATTGGTCTCCAGTGGTAGTTCCATGCTGAAATATTAGAAGTGAATCCTTGGTTGTTTGTAAGATATGGAAACGGAAAACAAGACGTTTTCTATCATCAGAGTGTAGAGCCGGTCTCCATCAATGTGCAGGTCTAATAACTCAGGTAGGTTGGCATATCGATTAGCGGCTATCGCTGCCAGTCACAGTCCAGTAGTAAGTATGCCGTCTGTGTTCCGTTACTTTTATACGCCGTTCTCAATCTACCTCATTGCGCATGTCGCAGAATAAATTGACATCATCGGAGTCTCTCGCACGACATTAATTTAGATGTACTAGTAGATAAAATTAGCTGATAACGAAGAACACTTTCTATTAAAATGTTCAAAGTGGTACAGTAGAGGTAGAATAGCAATGCTGGCAGCTTGCTCACTCTCAGTATAACCATTAAAATAGTCCAATGGACCCAGCACCCTCAGCTGTTGGGGTCAGATTCATGTATTGCTGTTATAGTCCAGTTATTGATATATATGCACCGCATGGTTGTTGCGCAAAAGTCAAAGTCATGTATTATCGTCAGTAGGGTTATGGTATGGTATACATATATAGAAGGACTAATTGGGATTCTTTATTGGGGAAATAATTTGAATTATTTTATCTGAAGTCGAAGTCGCCCATCACTGTCACAGTTCTGGTTAATGAAGAGTTGCATATGTGGGAGGAATCTTGAAAGGCTACTAATATATTTTCGAGCAATATTGTCTTATCAGCCTTGAATCAACTTTTGTCAAGTCATATTGTGATGACACCAACGGAGGGAATGACAAACTTACTTTTACATTAAACTTTGACCTTAGAAAATAGGTCACGTTCAAAACAAGCAGAATTGCACCCGTGGTGTAAATCAAGAAAAACTATCTCTAATAAAGCTTCAAGGTATATTGTTATCAGCATTACCTAAAATGTAATCTTGGGAAAATAGTTCAAGGTCAGTCAAGTTCAATTAAAGTCTGATCATTCGGAATCTGTAGTGTAGATTCGGAGAGTATAGCTATAATCCTTCGATACATGTATTAAAAGCATTGAATCGACAGTTAGCGTATTACTTTACCTTGATAAAATAGGTCGAGATCAGTCAACTTGAACGCAATTCTGGTCAATAAGCATATGCATATGTGGTATGAATTTGGAAAGGCTAAGCTTTAATTCTCGAAGAAATACCAAATCGGTCCTTAATGTGCAATTTGATCTCGAAAAATAGGTCAAGGTCGGTGATCTTCAAGAAGGTTTCTGGCTCATCGCCAGTTGCAAGTGTTGTTCGACTTTGGAAAGCCTAGATATAGTCCATCAAGAGATATTGTATGCACACCGAATATGGACAGACATACGGACGGTCGAACATTCAAGGTTTAGGGGCTTATAATTGTGCAACAATGTAATGAAACATTGTTAAAAGTTCGTTACAATTTTGCACAATTACCCATTTCAAAGACAGTTCCCTTAAGAAAAATGACATTTTTAAAATAGTTTCTTATAGAGAAATGATTTTGTTTTTCAAATTTGAAGACAGTTTCCTTAAGAGAAATGACATTTTAAAAATCGTTTCTTCTAGAGAAATTCCATGTTGAAAATGGTATCTTAGTATGAGGAATCACATTTTCAATATGTAGGAGCCCTTAAGGTTTGGATGAAGGAAAAAAACCCCATAAATTTCGAATGTTAGCACGGATGGCTAGACAGACAGACAGACTCTCACACAGACAGATAGGAGACGCCGATGACGAAAATATCCTTCAGCTAAAATTGACCGAGAGGTAAAATGAAAGCTGTTTCAATATCTCCTCACCATGCATGTTATTTTATACCAGAAAACCTTCTGACATAACTGTCCGTAACAAGCAATAGTTTGCAGGAAAAAATGTATGTATATAATACAACGGCGATCTTTACAATTTCTTGGCAGTCGCGATGTACTAATGTCGCTTCCCGAAATTCTCACGGATATAAGCAGATATAAATATATGTGACATATTTTTGACCGAAAACGAAGACAACATACTCTAGGATGAATTAACACAGTACGCTATCTAATCAACACTAGTCTACAAGTATAAATAAATAAATAAATAAATACTCTGACTTATTGGACACGAGCTTTCAGAGATAAATGACATTAAATTCGATGGCGTTATTAGGTGAAATGGTCAACCTGATCTGTAAGTTTAATCCATTGCTAAAGTATGATTGAGTAATGCCCATTAAACAACATTAAAACGCTGTGGCTATAACATATTAGATGCTGATAAGGCTACTGTAGAACACTATACAGGAAAGGGCTTATCGCCGATATAATACGAATGTATCAGAAACGGATAACTACAGTAGACTGTCATAAATAGGTGATAAATAAGTAATCGTCTAGCACAATAAATCTATAAAGGCAGGATCACGATTGATTGTGAACATAATGCAACCAATAGTGAAAAATAGACTAAACGATTTGAGGGAGGAGGGAATTTAGCTTAATGTCACACTCAAGTTTGTTTCACTCATATGGTGACAGTCAGTTTGGTTAGTGGAGGAAGCCAGGAAGCCGGAGTACCCGGAGAGAACCACCGCCCTTCGGCAAGTAACTGACAAACTAAACGATTTGAATTTGATACCAACAGCAATCGTATCTCTCTATAGTCTCTATTATTTTATTTTACTCTTATTCATATTAATAAAGTCACCCTTATTTGTTTTGTTTATATGTATATAATTATTAGCCATTGCCATGCCATGCCCCATAAAGCCTTTACAATAACTTTCATGTGAATCCGTAAAAATGTCGGCTAACGAAAGCTAATACTGTATTTTCAATATTTCCTGGAACAGAAGCGTGTGGAACTGAACAACTGAACAACTAAATTTGTGCTAATTATCTTACCACACCTGCAGATCGAGATACCTCGAGATCGAGATCCAATACCTCAACGATATTAGCTGAACAGACAACGATATTAGCTGAACAGACAAAACTGCAAAAAACAAAGAGAGCTCATACTTAATCTTATCTACCTAGTATAATCCGTGGCGTGTTCGACTCCTCCCCCTACTCCTCCTACTCCGCTTTACTCACTGCACAGCGGGTCGCGTAGGTGTGGGGCGAGGGACCTGGGGTTTTCACAACCTGAGATTCCATGGGCCATGCTTGCACCCTACAGTAGAATGGGTCGATTGCGCATGCACATGAGTAGTGCGCGAGCGCGGGCCGCATAGGTGTGGCGCGGAATAGGGTGGGGCGAGAGACCTGGGGTTTTCACTACCTGAGATTTCATGAGCCAGGCTTGCACCCTACAGTAGAATGTGTCGACTGCGCATGCGCGATGAGAAGAGCACGATGAGTAGTATAGAAAGGGCACGCGATCTCCCTAGTATGTATAATCAGGACGTATCTCGAGACGCATTACAAATGCAGTCACAGGGTACAGATTTCTATATCCTATTCCAAGTACCCTATAGACGGTACTTGTTTCATATTTTCCACATGAACGATAGGTATGAGAAAAATGAACTGAACATATCACCCATATGACTAAAATGCAGACAAATTTAAAAAGGTTCTAGCCTTATATAGAGGCCCAGGGGTTTATTTCTGCTTACTTCTTTGTGATTTCTGCACGAATGACTGATAGAGAACCACGTGAAATAGAGGAGAAGTAGCCTGGGCGAACATAACGACAAACCTGTACTGCAAAATAAAAATATATCTGCACATGTATTCAGATCCTGTCCACTGTGCTATTCCCAGTCAATTTTTATTGTTTCAAATATATTATTGGAAAACCTAAGCCTAAACCTAATCCGCTAATGATCGTTATGTAAAATACAGCTGTCAGGTTTTAGCACTCGCCCAAGCAAGAGGATTCATCCGCGAATCTTGGTGGTCCGTAAATCAAGTTAGCCACAACAAGGTATCGCATTCCCTGGGGGTTCTACTCGTTTTCACGGCTATGGCACGGTTCTATCCGTTTGCTACACTTTCTAACACGGCTATCCACGCATATTATGTATGTTTGAGTTGAGTGAATTGTCATCTCGTTGAAAGTAATAGTGATGAAGTATCCAGCAGTATAAGAGTGAGTGAATATGACGTAACGTCGCTTTCAACTATATTTCAGTCATATCACGACGTTGGGTCGTATTCCTTTTCACACCCAGGAACCACACGGTGGGGTCCTTTCGTTTTCACACCCGGGAACCCCACGGGTGCCTCAGTTAGTCGCCTCTTACAACAAGCCCTCTGAGGAGCTGAGGCCTATTCTTACCACGACCTGCGATATGCACAACAGCATCCCAGGTCAAACCCCGAAAGCCCCATCCAGCAATATAACGAACCTGTGGATTGGTCATTCTATATTTATCAGCGAATCTGATTTGGCCTCGTGTCAACCTTCACAGGCACACGTAATGCCTCAGAACAAATGACTAATTAAAAAAAATGAAGGTGAGAGATCGGCTGATTAGGTTATCACCATCTTCACGTTTCAAGTCAAATGCTACACTAACGTTCCGTCATGTACCTTGACCTAATGAATAGAGTAAATTGTTCAAACCGGGAAACGCACGTGATGACATGTAGCCAATCAAGATAGGCGCTTGCCAACACCGTGCAGCGAGGATTTTCTTTGAAGTCTGCCTGTGTGATTTCCAAATACGTCAAGTATTGGTTGTATCGATGTTAATTTCTTTCGAATAGCCAGTCCAATTTGAATTCCAAAGAGGTCATACATTGCACTCTTCCTATTATGGACCACGGATATTTATAGAGCTATGACATCACCAGACCCATATTCTGGTCAGATAATGTGTTATGTTCAGCCAAGGCAACACGTGTAGTTTTCGGCTTGGATATGCGATGATGGGTCATCACGGACTATTACGCACAGGCTTGTTGTATAACGAAATTCTGTGGGTTCTTGAGGTAATACTCGTAACGCGACCTGTTGCATATTGCGTGTTGAAATTTCAAATTAAGAAATCGGTTAAGATATCGGATTTTCCGACTTACTCAGGAATCGAATGGAGATGGTGTCAACCATCACTAAGTACGACGAATTGTTGGTCAGAAATCTGGTGAATAACGGCAACCACCTCGTTGGGGGTCTAATAATACCTCCGTCACTATTCAGATTTTTGGACGGATTCCCGGCCGCGCGCACATAACCGAAAGTGACATCATATATAGTAAAATAGATGTTTGCCGAACATTTCGATTACTTCTCAAGTCTTCATAATACCTCTGTTGACCTAGCGTTAAAAAGAATTATCTGGTGATCATTTTCCCTGTTTATCTGGACAGAGCATATGAACAGTAATTCGCTCATGTGCAACACTGAAGGAGTTGTTCGGCCGGATTCAAACCGAACCGTGCCTACGTGGGTTTTCCCCTGTACGTCATAGCAACGTAGTAAAGGTCAACTTCCGCTATCGGAAGCAGGGATGTTAATGAGCCTGTGAAATGGAGCATGCGATGTGGGAAGAATGGAATAACGGTTGTGTTTTGTTTCTATTTCAATATTTGCGGACGTTGATGCCATAGTCACTGTTGGGAATTGAGATTTACCGACGAACAGAACAGGGTTATTCTAGTCTAATTCCAGAAACTTTTGAAATTTGTACATATTTAATCGCATTTGATGTTACATAAAGCTTCTAGATTGCTCATTTATAATGAGACTGCCTTGGAGCCCAGTTGATCGTCATGTTTTCATGATACAGACGACCAAAAGGGGTCGCGTAGCAGACTGAAACAATCACCGATCGTTAATGCAAATTGTACGGTCGCAAAAACTTTTAGCTGACCAATCCGATGGTATTTGAATCACGTTTCGTAAATTGTCTCTAATTTCCCTTAACCCGAAGCTAGGGGCCGTATGAACCTATGTAGTTCAAGATCCTCGTAGTGTTCATATGAACAGTCACAATCAACGCGTGACTGAGATATATCATACTCTAGATAAAGACTTTACAACCTATGTGATATGGGTTAAGAATACAGATCAGCGATACGGATTTGACATTTTTGGATCATCATGATGTCTTGGTAGCATCATTGAAAACTGTTGACCGCTTCTGTCTTGCAGGAAATTAACCTAGTGTTATGTTTACTATGATTTATCCTTTTAATTTGGTGCTAATGTTATTATATGGATTAGGTCGTTGATTATGGACGCAGAAATTCTTAAATGAAGGACGGCTGAATATTGAATGACGAACTAGATGTTTGTATATTAGAATGTCTCTCGTCCATATTCATTTAGAAGCGACGTTTATGTTATACAATATCGAGCATGACTAAAACAGGAAGTGGTATTGGTTTCGATAACTTTCAAAATAAATCGTATCAATGACACATCCATTGATATGACTTTAAGGCAATGCATGACTGGATTCATCTTGACAACATCAAGGTTTCTATTTGTGAGCCAAAGGCGAAACCTTGACCATCTTGCATAGCAGACCGCGTTCCGCCCACATTCCAATTACGTGACCTAGAAAAACTGCGCTGGTGGTAAAATACGTTATGGTTTTATTGTTTCTGTGCTAAACTATTCGCTGATACCGAATGTAAAATATTTAATTCAAGCATGCATAACATTAAAATATTAATGGATAGATCAGTGAAATTTTATAGAAATCCGTGCCTTATTTCGCCCAATTCAAATCCTTCAGTGAGAAGGTGAGGTCGGATACACTTGATCTGTTGGACTCGATCTATGTTTCCTGCCGTTGTCGAAAGGCACATTTACAGACTTATCTACAATTACATAACGCAATCTACCTAATGTTTGAGACATTGGAGGTCAATGATACACAGACATCATCAAAATATCAGATATTTAACCCTATCTGGCCTTGGCTTTTTGAGACCTGCCCGGGCCTTGGGTGGGGAGGGGGGCGAAATGACCCCCCCCCCTCCTAATTATTGTTCTTACCCCTTGAGCTAGGGGACTGAAACTTGCCCTTGGGTAAAGCTCTACCAGAAAACGGCATTTTTGGTCGATTTTTCGTTCAGATTTTTCGATTGTTTTTTTATTTATGCAATTTCTTCATGATAAATAAGTAAATCTTTATGTGATATGAAATAAAATAGATTTTACCCCCTTTTCATCGCGAAAAAGCATCAATTTTGAAGAAATATGACGAAAACGTCACTTTTGTTGTACCCCACGTTGCCGCCATCTTGAATTTCCCATCATCTATCGGGAGTTATGCAAATACATGTAGGCTCAAAATGACTACAATATGATAAACTATAAAGTCACAGACTTTCAGCTTTCCATTTTTTTGCCGTTCTGGAGATAGCTCAGAAAGTTGGTAGGGGAGGAGCGGGGGGATTTGCCTCCTCCCCCAGGCATGGTAGGGTCAAGAAACAGAACACACTACTTGCGAATACAGGCCTCAAGTTCTAGGTCTCCTGTACAAATGCCGTTTATGCTCCACAAGATTGGCACAATCCATTAAGAGAAAAGGTAAATATGAGCTCCATTACAAGTGATGAATGTGTCATGATTCGATGCATCTCAACGCGAGTGATTCTCTAAGTTATCCCCATCATCTTTATAGCATTGCTCTCGTGATCCCTCTCAAAGATACAGTTTATTTCAGCTATGACACGCGATATATCTATCTCACGGCTATTATTTCGAGCCTGTTTTCATGCCGATAAACCAAGCGTCTTCACTGACACTGGAGATCGATAAACGACCTATGCCTTATATTGTATGTTTCTTCTCTCGATGCTTTTCGAGCGAATAACCATTGCTATTGTTATTTTCCAGCATTTCGCCCACGTTAAAAGAGATTGTAAGCTTTCAATCGCCGCTCTAACTCGCCGCTTGAGTTGGTCCATATCCGTGCGCATATCCACTTAGAAAATTTGTTGATCTGTGAAAATTGAGAAGCCAATTGTCAAGCCAATTAGAAAGCCGCTTGATTTGGTCCATATCCTCGCGTAAATCCACTTGGAAAATTTGTTGATCTGTGAAAATTGAGAAGCCAATTGTCAAGCCAATTAGAAAGACGTAAAGAGGTATGCACAACCAGCCATCTCTAATTGACTTTAATGTCTTTGAAACAAGTTGGCTTACACTGTCGTAGATGTATATATGATTTTCACCCATAATCATTCTACATTAGGACTAGGTATTTGACCGAGACTTTTTTTTTTGCATGGCGGTTATTTCGATTGGCCTGATCTTATTATACATAGAATATGGCATCAACATGCGCTCAATATGGCAAAGAAAAATCGACTAAGCAAATTATACAGGCTGCCTAGTCAGAAATTCTCATGCTGACAGTTGAATATTTGTGGTGCTGGTACAATTCCATGTCTGTGTGAAAAGCAGATCCTTGCTGTGATCATCGAGTTGGATTTAGCCCGGAGTAATATAGGGATTTCTCAATTTGAGTTTGGCATTTGGGTGGAGTATGTCTTTCATTTCAGACTGCGTGCTCCGTGGTTATCCTCAAGATGGAATGGGAGAAAATTATCTGAAGGATATTAACTCGCTCGAATAATCGATTTCAGAAAATTTCCTCTTGAATTGAGCCAAACAATAAACTCACTTTTGTGCCCACGGAGCGCTGCTGTTGTTTTTTTATGCTGTTCTTATTTCTAAATAAAAATTGTTCTAAATTATGAACATGCTTTATATATTTCACTTTGGATTTTTTTTACATCAATATAGTTTCCTATCATTTAGGACCTATATTCGTGACGAACTGACATCAGTTAATTTGAGGAGAATAGGCGGCTCAGCGAGAAACATCATGCAAATGGAACACGTGAACTATTAGAGTCGTTATCATTTCGCCATTTCGTTATTCCTTTGATACACCAGTACACAGAACATGGTAATCGGTCGAGATGTCGGGATAGCAATAGGGATCAATTCTGAGGTCAGTCATAGCAGGAGGTTTCACCGGATCCATGCCCGAATGTTGTTTAACCCTATCTGGCCTGGGCGTTTTGGGACCTGTCCAAGCCTGGATGTGTATGTGTGGGGTGGGGTGGGGGTGGGGGAATGCCCCCTAATTATTTTTCGTACCTGTAGCTAGGGGAATGAAACTTACCACACTATACCCTTGGGTCAAACTCTACCAGAAAATGTAAAAAAGCCAAGATTGCCGCTTTGATGACGTCATTTTCAAAAACGTTTTTTGGTCGATTTTTCGAATTTTTTATCCATGCTATTTCTTCGCAAAAGCTATACGATAAATTAGTAAAAATGATGTGAAGTAAAATAGATTTTGACAAATTTTCATCGCGGAAAAGCAGAAATTGTGAAGAAAAATAAATACCTAAACATAACTTTTCTGGTATCCCGCCATCTTGAATTTACCCATGATTCTCTGCTCGGGGGGGTTATGAAAATGGGCTCAAATGACCACAATATAATAATCTATAAATTCACGCAGTAACAGCTCTCAGTTTTTCGTCGTTCCGGAGATAGCGTAGAATGTTTGGTAGGGGGTGGGGGG